>NW_006499435.1:6152000-6254310 GCF_000471905.2 Amborella trichopoda
GTAATCTGAACTGGACAAACTAACCATGTTACAATATCCATTAATCCATGTAACCACATCATTTGCCATAATACTTCTCCCAAAAAGATTATCCTCCTTTCTCATTCCAAATTCCCCATGAAACGGATTGGTAATCCACCCCAACTCTGCCCCCTGGGCGGGAGTTTTTATTTATTTATTTTAATGTTTTTTTAAGGTTTTTTTTTTTGTTGGTCTTTTTTTCTTTTTGGGAGGGGCAGGTTGACAACCCATAAAAAGGTATCTTCAAGCATCTCTCACTCTACTAGGGAAAAAAAAAAAACCTGAAAAAGTTACTGCGCTTCTTTGCCACTCTTTGGACTTACCTTTTCTCGCATTGACAGTAAGTGAAGTTGACAACAATTTTTAACCTTCAGCTACCCATAAGTATATTATACTCTTCTCCTACAGTTCTTACGAAGGTATTGAGAACTAAAGAAACCCCAAATATTGCCCTAGATGACAATCAGCGCAGCAGTAAATGGTCGATCATCTTCTCCAAGACCCCGTGGGCATCCTCTCACAGTCAAAACAGCCAATCAATCACTGTATATCAAATTCAATAACTAGAAGGCTACTACATGTGGAGCCATCAGCTTCAAAGTGAAGATCATGAATACCAATTTTGGTGCCTAAATTTAAGTACAAGAACCAGGTCTTTCTAACTTCCACTTTGATGTAAAACATTTACAGAACAGGTAGGACCATGGAACAGGAGACCCATAAATTTGTACCGACCAGAAGCTGTTTAGGCCATAATTTTACTGTCCTCTCATGATGCAAAAAGCATTAAAGAAATAAACTCAGAAGTACCAAATAATACATTCAAAGAACAGACCTGTCCCCTACACGAGTGCCGCCCAATCAGTATAATTTTTTTGAAGTGAGCCTTCAAAATATCTTCTTCCATTGGTCCCTGTAAACGCTGAAACAACTGTCTGGCACTTCCCTGTTTGAAGTACATCACAGAGGCAAACAGAACAATTCATGAGTTATTGGCATAAGGCACAATGGTTAGTCGAAAGAAGAAAATAAGGAAACTCTAAGTCAGGCAGACTCCTGCCTTTGGAATGCCTGGTAAAGTAGAGGGATATGGTTCAGAAGAGCCTGAGTCTTCCCCACTGTCTGCACCATCCCCTGAATTTCTGTCCATAAGATTTTTGTGGCGCTCTTTGCATTCCTTAGGTTTCCGGAACACGCACTACAATTACAATCATTCATGCATATTTCAGACATTTCACTTAAACACTTCACTGTCCACAAGTACTTACAGGGACAAGAAATAAATTAGGCTCTGGAAACAGTATACGCTAAATAACAGAATCTGAGTGCTAATACCACCTTGAATTGTAAGGTAGTGTTTATAGCATTGCTCACTAGCTCCCAGTTTGGCCCCATATCATGTACAAGGACAACAAGTGCCTGAGGATTATTACAAACCACAGATATATTAGGAACCTCGTTCACCACAAGTAATCTACATACTTGTACAAAAAACATAACATTTCAATACAGCTCTCTAACCTGATCCTCAAAGGTAGACCATGGTGCTCCTGACCCTGGTTGTCCAGGAGGTAACTGCAGTAGAGAAGAATCAAAACAAGGAACTGAATATTACATAATCAAAATGCAGAAATAATGAGAAGATATCAAATGCTATTCAATATGCAAATTTTAAGCACAAACATAAAAATTATTAATTAATTAATAAGTTAATGTTAAGAATGATGTGAACACAAATCTTAATTAAAGAAACACAAGAACATGGTACTCAATATGTAACTGTTTAAGCTCTAAAGTAAAAAATATTCCTCCATTAACAAGTTAATAATGATATGAAATACAAATCTTTACTAAAGAAACACATAAACATGGAACTGTTTGCCATGCTTAAAGTTTTTAGGGTAAGTGTTTGCCACGCTTAAATAGGGATGAAATAACGCACAATCAGCTGCTTACTTCACATGGCTCCTCAGAAGAAGTTTGAGGTCTTTCTGTGAGGTGGTTGAGTGTCAAGTTTGACATTGATTTCATACGGTACACTTCCATTAGACAGGTGACATGATGAATTTGGCAATTCAAGAAAATGGTGTATTGGGTGAGCAGTGAACCATATTATCATTGCTATCAGTAATACCAGGGAAACAGGGCAGCGGAAGGCAAAAGCAAGCGAGAGTTCAGAGGCACATACTCAGTTTTCATTTATTCTAAGAGGAAGTTCAATTGTTTGGAAAGATGGGTATTTCCTCGGCCTTCTCAAACTGAGTGACATTTGCAGCCAAAAATGAAGTGCTGGTGAGGTTTTCGAAGGATAAATGGTTAGGAGCACAAAGCCTAGAGATTCCTTCCTAAAGGTATTTCTTCTTGTGTCACGTCAGGACACAACAGTCTCAGAATGCTATAGAACTCTTGGTGGCAGCCAAGTAGGGTCCCCCCCACTTTAGGTGGAACCTCAATGACAAAGAGATCGCAAACATGGCCTCCCTGCTCCATAACCTTGAATCAGAACTAACTTCCAGGCTCAGACAGGGAGAAACTAATCCGTGAACACATCCTCGGGCTGTTTATAGGCTAGATCTTTCACCTTGTTTACCCTGTGCCTCCCAAAGTACAGGCCTTCAACTGGCTGCTAACATCAAACAACGTCTTGACTCAGGACAGACTTCAAAGAAGGCGCCTTCCCCAACCAAACAAATCTCCCATGGGTAAGGATCATATTGATGAACCATTTGTTTCTCCACTGCAGGGTGGCCCACCAACTTGGTGTTTGATCCCAGACCTCTCTGGTTGGTCCTGGGCTACTCCAAGCTCAGTCGCATAACTTCTTCAATATTGCTTCTCTCCCCGTTTCCACTCCGCTGGTCTCATCTTGTGGCAAGCATCCATTATTGCCACTGCCTGGACCATTTGGCTTGAGAGAAATGGAGGTGTAAGACAACATAGAAACATCAACTCCATCTCTGATCCATCAAATCCCTGGTTATCTTTTGGGCATACAACTGAAACGAATTCAGCGCCTATTGATCATTGGACCTCGAGAGATGTTGGAATGACATCGCGAGGTCTAGACCACTAGAAATCTCAAGGTCATCCCATTGGTCCTTCTGGAGGCAGATGTCATCCAATTTAGAACCCCTAGGCTTTGCCGATGCCACCTGGCCAGAGGCACAAATGCTGCTTACAAGCATTAAAATGCTTGACTCCTGTTAGGGCTCCTCTCCCCTCATGGAAGGAGTCTCCCACAACATCATAAACTGGGCCAAGAGACAAACTTAATGCCCATGGAAATCGGAACCAATCTTTGATGAAATTTCCCAGTTATGCCAAAATCTTCATGACTACTTCAAGAACACTTTGACGGCAGTCAACACCCAAACAAGGGGCCATGAGCATATCCAACAACCTGTGGAATCCCCAGCCCCAGGTTCGTTTCCTAGAACTGCTAACGACAATCTCTTCATGATGCATGAATCTATAGCAACATTTTTGTAACCTGCCCACCACTGTTTTTTGACCCCAACATACCATAGGTTCTCCATTTTACCTAAAGTTAATATAATGTTACTTCATCAAAAGAAGAAGAAGAAGAAAACAAACAGTTTTATTAGAGACAGATGGTACAACAAAGACGATCATAAGAAGAAATTTCTGGAGTATATGGTGAGGGGCATGAGTAGGCAGGTTGAAACGAGGATGATGCACAAAGGGAAGAGTCCAAACTCAAGATAGGACATATATTTTACGAGACACTCAAATCTCGAGACTATGCTCATCACAGGCCACATTTGTCATCTGATTGCAAATGGGATAGGCATGTATTATCTATCAGATGTTCACACAAGGAGTTGGTGGGAGCTTTCAAGATGGGGTTTCTAGACAGAACTCAATAGTAGTGTGCTTATCTAGGATAGGAGCAAAAGATAAAAGCGGAAAAATAACAATCACTTCAGAACATTGAGTCTGGCTTATCAATATCTTCACCATTTGTCACAGAGGAAATAGTAGGTCATTTAATCATGTTCCCCTCTGTACCTCCCTCCCTGAACTCTCCCTCTCTCTTGTCCCCAGGCCCTCTAGTCACTCTGTCTCAGCTCCCCCACTTATTGCGAGCCCTCTAATGTTTTTCAATCAGCAGCCACTCGGCAGATTCAAGTCTTTGTTGTAGAAGTCCTAATGCACTATTTGCTTGGAGCACACCTCCATTTTTCATTTTTCTCAGAGAACCCTAACTGCCATATTCTCCGGACAAGATGTCCATGGGAAATGGAGTTCAAGTGATGGTGTTGGAGCCACCCTGCTACTTTCCAAACCATGGGCAACCACTATGGGAGATTTCTGAAACTTGATTGAAACTCCTTAAATCAGCTACCTCAAGGTACTGCTCTCTTTTTTTTTATACTGTTGACTGTTGAATTGAAAGAGAAGAAAAGTACAAGGGTCCAGAGAGAGCACCAACATACCGAGCCTCTCGGCAAAAAATAAGCTAACCTTGGTCAAGTAAGCCTATACAAAAAATGAGAGGGGCTTATAACATTGCCCGTTACAAAGATGTACAAAAAGGGAATAAGAGAAAGGTCCTTCAAGAGTTAAAGTCCTAAGGGGGAGGACCACAAAAATCACAGATGTACAAAAAGATAAGGCCGCAGTCATGAAAGCGTGGGTCCCGAGTTCTTCTAAGGGTCTGCGACCTGTGCGAGAGCTCCGTCCTTAGCCACATGGTCCGCCAGGCAATTTGATTCCCTCCAAATATGCGTCCATGAGATGGTTGTATCCCTGTAAAAGTGTGAAATCTCATCGTAAATAGATGCAAGATACCAAGGTGGTGTGGTGTGGCCGGCAGCCCAAGTAATAATATTCTAGGCGTCTCCTTCCACTAAAAGAGGTTGCCCCCACCCAGGGTCTAACATTTTGAGTCCCGTGAGAAGAGCCAAAGACTCGGCTAGTTGGGAGTCGGCATGGCCAATGTGCTTGGAGAAAGAAGTCAGGATGTTCCCATTGTGGTGTCTGAAAACCCCACCAATACCTGCCGGTCCGGGGTTCCCAAGGGAGCACCCATCGAAGTTGAACTTTATCAGACCGGCCAGTGGAGAAGACCAGCAGCCAGCTTGTGCAGCCCGACGAGGTTGGAAGAGGAGGACTTGTTCCCAACTAAGTTGGAAAGACGAAGTTGAAATAACTTTGAAGGCCTTGTGATTAGAGGCCCATAAGATAACCAGGATCTTAATCTTGTGAAAAAGGGCTGCGACTTCGCACCTGACTTCTCGAAAGACCCTTGAGTTCCTTTGCGTTCAGATTACCCAAATTGTGGCCGCTATGGATGCTTTCCATAAAGCCTGCCTGCCTTGGGCCAGGGAGGGTCCTCTGTGAATTTGATGAGGGCTGGACTGGAGGTTGGCATTACCCAGGACAATCTGAAAAGTCGTAGGAGTCTGCTCCAATGGTTTAATGTTATATTGGAGTGGATGAAGAGGTGAGGATTGTTCTCTTCTTTGCAGAGGAAAATGACGAAGAGGTTTGGGATAGGGATTCCCATGCGTTGGAGCTGGTCCACTATGAGAGCTTTTTCAGAACCCACAAGCCAATTGAAAGCTTGAACTTTAAGTGGGGCTATCGAGGACCAAACCTTGGAAACCACAGAATTCGGACAGAGGGGTAAAGTTGGGGGTTCCAGGAGTCCATTGTAGAAGGACGCTACTGAAAAGGAACCTGAGGGAGAGGGAGTCCAAATGAGACTATCTGGTTTAGAGAGGACGAGGAATGTGGCATGCAAGAGGGGTGAAAGTGAGATAAATTCCAGGAGTTCAGCATCTGAGAGAGGGCGTCTGAAGGACGAATTCCAAGCTCTAGAACTGCCTGCAACTGGGATCTCTTATGCAATCGAGGAGGAAGTATTGGTGGCCAGAGAGAACAGATAAGGAAACCTATTCCTGAGAGGGGTGTGTCCCAACCAGAGATCAGACCAGAAGCGGATTCTAAGGCCTTCCCTTAGATGGAAGCAAATGTTTTGCTTGAAGATAGTGCGGGCAGACAGGAAAGATTTTGGCGTACTCAAAGCATCTGAGGAAAAGGCTTAGGCACTCAATTTCCTCTGGGATGGCGTCAACAAACACTATAGTGTCATCGGTGTATGGATACCGTGGGACCTTTGATGCTGCTTTTGAACCCAGAGAGGAGGCCCGAGTGGTACATACGAGAAATAGATTGACTGAATACCTCTGCTGCAATAACGAACAAGAATGGAGAAAGAGGGTCCCCTTGCTAGAGACCCCTAGAAGAGGGAAAGAAGCCCCTGAAGGCCTCATAAATCAACACTAAGAAATATGGATGAGAGTAGCAACCCCGCATCCAATTTCTCCAACGTTCCCCAAACCCCATATTTGAGCAGGCATTAAATGACAGCTGGCTTAATCAGTCAACAGGAGGGCTAACCAAATCACATAAGGACCTAGACCTAATGATGATTACCGACAAGGTCCTCATGGACGATAAAATTTTGCAAGCTAGAACATTTAATGTCACCATCAATCCCAAGAATCACCAGGTCTTGATGATGACACATTAACCCCTACAGCTTCTCAAGATCTTCCCCTGGATATCTCAAGGACTGCAGAGGGACAAATGGTGCACTCCAATGTCATGTCAACTCTCCTTGTTAAGGAAACATTTAGTGCACCAGTAATCACTACCATCAACCTGCGTACATCAAAGGAACCAATGCCATGTGTTAAGGAAACATTAAATGACCAAGCTACAAATTTTGACAAGTTTCACCTCTAGCCCATTTCACTATTTGCACACTTTTTTGACACAACCCACCCCCCCCCCCATGCGAATAACAAAGGCGACGGTAGCAACCGCGGCTTTTGGGTACCAAATATGCCTGGAAATAGGAGCACGGTCGAGCCCCCATTCATCCGGGCTCAAAAACAGTGAAACCCCCATTTTTCCAAGGATTGGGGTTCACCCAATAGAAGCATGGAACACGTAGGATTTTTTGGCTCCAAACTACCGTGAAGCGCAAAATAAAGCCCTTATTTTGAAAAGCACCTAGATGGCCCCGGATTAGCTCCAAAAAAGAAAAGTTGATACTACTCCCCTAAAAAACATCACAAAATTTCAACTCAATTCGATGTTGAAACTGAGAAATAGGAAGGTCGACATAAGGGGACCGTGCACCACATGTGTATGGATATGGAACGCACAAATCCCTGAAAACCCCTAGAATTTTATCACTGATGCTTCTGGACCATCACAGATAGACTTGGGAGTTCCCAAAACTCGTCACCACCCAAATTTCATCTCAATTGGACACCCATAAACCTGACTTTCCAAAAATGGGGTGTATGCCATATTATTCCAACATTGCAGTCCAACAACATTGCCAAAATGGCAAATTTCTGCAACCATTCCCCAAATTTGGGCAGACTTGATGACACTATATCTTCTGATCGGCTAGGTGGATCAGAATGAAATTCAGATATGTTGTGCTCCTCACAGAGCACTTTCATTTAGTACATGCCTCACACGTGATGAAGGCCAAAGCAAAAGAAATCTTAAAGAGAAGATTGCAAGTTTTTATGGTTATGCAAAATACAGTCCATGCAACCTCTCTCCACTTTTTCTGCCATATCTCATCATCCGACCATCAGCTCAAGTTCAAAACACGTGTATTTCAATCGTGAGTCTTCCAAATGGTATATGAAAAGTCAGAATTGGGTTTCGGATTGAGTGTGCTTGCAAGGTGGCCAAACTTTATGTTATGCAGAATTTTGGGTTTCAGCAACTTACCGAAGCCATATCTCAGACGATAGGAGGGATTGTTCTGCACTTTTTAGTGCAAAACGACCGTGGTGGGACCCTCTTAGATTTTCCGATCGACAAATCGCCAATAAACCTAGTATTTTGCTAGGATCGATCAAGAAACTTTATGGAGAGTTGCATGAAAGCCCCAAAACTAAAACAAATGAAAACTCCATCAAATCATTGGGGTTTCATGAAAAATCTACACCAAAATGAGCATAGCGATGTGATCTTCATTTTCCCGGTGACAATTAACCTGTTTTGGCTCCAAAAAACTCAAAAAACAAGACCCCATGCCATTTGGTTAGGAAGAGGCCCTTTTTGAGGGACCTATGTGTCATTTTTAGACATTGTCCATGTCCATTTTGGTCTTTTTTCCTTTTCCCCGAATTTACTTGTAATTTTTCCTTTTTTTTTCTTTTCACCCAATCCCCTCAATTTTTGAGGAGCCACCCACGTTTGGACAGAGACTCTATACAAACCCACCCCCCACCCCATGAGAGATTATTTTTACATGCTTGTAAGAGAGAGACGCTACTATCCTTTTGTGAGGAGAATGAAAACTTTGTGCAAAAGAGTGATCCTACCCTTTTAAACCCTAACCACCCATTAACCACACTTTAACCTACACTTAACAAAGGCTTCCTCACCTAAGCCGAACCACTCTTCCAAACCCTAGATCCTTTTGTGCATATTTGAAATATAGAGGCTCTACTACCTTTTGTAAGGAGAGAGAACTTTGTGCAAATATTGATCATACCCTTCCCCAAACCCTAACCACACATTGACCAAACCCTATCCTACCTTACTCATCCTAACCTAAGCCAAATCCACCTTGGTTAAGTCTCTACACTTAACCAAGGCTTCCTACCCTAGCCAAACCACCTTCCAAACCACCCTTCCAAACCCAAGCTAAACCACCCTTCCAACCCTAACCCAAGCTAACCCACTTTCAACCTTAACCCTAACCAAAGCTCCCATACCTTAACCAACCCTTAACCAAAGCCCACGTGAGCCCACCTAGCCAAGCTCACTTGAACCCACTATCCAAGACCTCCTAGGCCCACAATCCAAGCCCACCTAGGCTCACTTTCCAAGCCCATCTAGGCCCACTAACCAAAGCCCATCCAAGCCCATCTATAAAAGCACATTTCTACTTAGACCCACTTCTACTTAACCAAACCTAGACCTAGCTTAGGTCCACCGAAACCAAAATCCAATGAACATTTAGGAACACATATCGCAACCCATGTGAGCGCAACTCCTAAATTGAGTGAGTCAAAAGTGCAAGGCAATGAGATTCAAACGACGCTCCAAGCTTGCAATAGCAAAGGCGTAGGTCCGTCTTCCCTCCCCTAGCAGTGTTTGGCTCACAAGGCTCACCTAGGGAGAACTAGAGGTGTTTGGCTCACAAGGCTCACCTCGGGGTGTTTGGCTCACACGCCTCACCATCTTGGGAGATATTTTTGTGACTAGGTGCACTCACGCCCCACCGGCCGACGAGCATTAGAAGGGGTTCCACAGCGTCAAAAGCTGAGATCTAAGAGGGCTACGACCCGGCACGTCCGAACCCATTTTTCTTCATTTTTGATGTAACTCTTTGTCCTTGTACTTGTTTACCTTGATTAATTGTTGGTTTGCCATTTGCAAAGGGGCCAGCCGACCAATTGGCGACTCCACTGGGGACGTGCCACCTTGTTGTTGGTCTCACGTGTTTGCACTCTTGTCGCACTCACTCTACGAGTTGCGCCCACACACTCGCGACGTAATCCGCTTATCCGTCGAATATCCGGGTCGAGGATTTCATAATCCCCATTCCCAAACATTTTGTTTGGGTCGACCGGGTTCCTAAGAAACCCCGTCACCCATGTCTTTCTAGCGCTCGGTGGTTTGGCCAACAGCACCGGGGCCTTTGCCTTCTCTAAACCCGAGGGTGGCTCAAAAGCCACCCCATGTGTCTTAGTTCATGGAGGGTGGCCCACAGGCCACCCTTCTCTCCATGGTTGATGGGACTGGCGACTGCCCCCATCAAATTGTTGGGGCCAGAGGCCAAATGCTAGGACCGCTGACTTAAATACCGACCCCCATATTGGTAAGGGTGGCTCTAATGCCACCCCCACTGTCCCCCGTGTTAGGGATGATGTTGTTGCATATGCTGAAAATCCAAAGGAAATCAAAGAAGCTAGCGATTGCTATAGGAGATACAGGGAATATCAAGATGGAGATTGGGTCATGATGCTCCTTAAAAAAGAAAGGTTTCCAGCTGGTACTTATTATAAATTGACGAATAAAGTAAGCCCATGCAAAATACTACATAAATTTAGAAAAATGCTCATGAAATTGAGCTTCCCCAAGACCTAGATATATCTCCCATATTTAACGTGGCAGATCTTTATAGTTATGGTGGTAAAGTGGAGCCCGAAATGGAGTTCATTAAAGGAGATTTTCATGGGCAAATTCTGAGTAAATCAAAAGAGAAAAGTTAAGGGTGATTGAAGAAAGGGAAATTAAAACTCGAGTTGGCACTTGCTGTCGATACCTTGTCAACTGAGAGGGGAAACCTGATTCTCAAAACTCATAGATAAATGAAGAGAAGTTCATGGAGGTAGATGCCAAGAAGTGCCAAGCTGCAAAAAGGAGGACTCGCACGGAGGCGAGGTCCTTTTAAGGAGAGGAGAATGCCCCAAAAGAAAAAAAGAAAAAAAGGTTGGGTTGAAAACCCGAGATAGCAGCCCAACATTCCTATTCTATACTTCTCTTTTAAGGTGTTTATTCAGACAGATTTAGAACTGTTATGACTTTTAGGGCTTTATTATTAACTAAACGATTATATTTTATATTATTTGGAACCTTTTGGGATTTACTTTTATGAGAGGCTAAATTTGATATTCAGCAATCTTTTAACGTAAGTCAGGATTTTAGGATTGTGATTAGACCAAATGAATGGCTAGGGTTTCGTAGGAACTCTTAGGGTTTCTTTTGGGTGTTTAAAGTAATAGTTTCAAGGGAGAAAGGGACACTTTTGGTTTGAAGATCACATTGAGAGTAGGGCTCCCTTCTAGCTGCCCAACTGGTGCCTTTGATCAGCTCAGCAGTGTAAAGTATTGTAGGTTCCACCCAAACCATAGAGACCCAATGTCATAGCTGAAAGTTGGCTAACTTTTTGTTTCTTGAATCTCTTCTTTAAACTTGATAAAGTGGTCTAAGCATATCCATATATGCCCCAGTTTTAGGATGCATCTCTTTTGGGACTCCTTGATTACAATGATTTAAAGTCCCACAATACACATAAAGAGGAGCGATCAATACAAAAACCGAAAAAGGAAAAAAAACTAACATGTAGGCCGTGCAATCTAACATGAATTTCACATTAAAAAAAAAAGAGATAAAAGAACTCGCTAATAGCATGATACTTAAGAGAAAGAAATGAAGCCTAAAAGTATTGACAACTAAACTACTAAACTGAGAAAAAAACAACAAAAAGATAAAAAAAATAATTAATGTTAACTTAAAAAAAAAAAAAACAGGTCTAGAAGATAAATATGCATTTGATTCATAAAAAGAGTAGAATGGCAAAACCACCGCTAAAAAAATAAAAAATAAAAAAATATATAAGAAAATAATTTGAAAACAATCCAACTGAATGCTGCTTAAATATATAACAATGCCAAAGGGAAAAGAACTGTTACAGATCACAACTTATTATCCACAATGCCAAGCCTTAGGATGAGAGAAACGCTTGAACACACCTCATTATAAATGTCTGAAACATTCATAATTCCAAAAGTCCAAGCAACCATATTTAAGAATAAATAATTCTTCATAATAAATTATTTTTAAATGTAATACATTTAAATCCTCCACGCGTTGGAATATTAAAACAAATAATCAAATAAATGAATATATGCTAGTAATTAACAGAAAACAACCCTGAGATTAGTAGAGAATCCCTAGAGCATTAAATAAAGATTTAGGGAAACAAATAAGATTCTCTAAATCAGGCAACTCTAGCTGAAACTATGAACAAGAAACATCAGCCATGAAGTTTCAGTAGTACATACCTTAAGTGTTTTAGGTTTTCGGCTTCGATCCTGACTAGCAATCATTCTTATGAGCTTATTTGGATTGGACATATTGCTCATTTGAGAAGCAACTGGAGAAGGCATTGATGCTGTTGCTGGCGTCGTGGTTTCTGGAGATGTATCTTGTGATTGCTGAGCAAGTTTAGATTTCTTTGCAGCTCCGAGCACACCTTAAGAGCAGGTAAGTAGGATATCAGAATCGGATCAAATTACGCAAAACTGCTAAAGAGTACAAACTAGTGTTTGAAGGTAATGAACAAGTTTCAATATGTACTTAACACTTACCACTGTTTACATTAGCTTCATATAGATGGCTTTCTGTCATCTTCTTTGAATGGTCCCGCTGAATCAAAATCAAAAGCAAACCACAAGTATACTGATCACTACAGAATAAGCTTTTTGACCATTCACTCATTGCTTCACCAAGCAAAAAGAAATGTAAATATACATCTGAAAGAGCTTCACATGGGTAAGAAAAGGAGCAGCAAATATTAAAACAGCAAAAATGAATGCAAAAAGGGACAATAAGGAAAGGTGATAAAGATAGTTATTCAAGGAAAAGGATGTGACTTGGTTATACTTTGAGCAAGCTGTGACCTCCACATAGATCCAGACTGAGTAAAAGATCACAAAAAGGGCTCGAGGAAAAGGCGCAAGTCCAAAACAAGGAGAAACAAGACCGAGGACTCAAGGAGTATGGGAATATGTTGAGGAGATGATGATTCAGATGACAGTATGACATATGAGGAGAGTAAAGGAATCTGATCACTAGTCATATTTTATGATTTTAGATTTGAGAATTGGGTTACATTTATTTGACCATTTCTACATTTATTAATAAACTAAGTTCTATGGTTTCTTTTATCTATTGGAAGCACGCCAAGTGCATGTAACGCAATGACTGTGTTTAGCTTTTTGGGCTTTACATTTTTGTGTCAATGCTGGAAGTTGTAATGGACATTTTTCATCATTTATTTATCAATTCAACTCTGAACTTTGCAAGTAGAACTTTTCAAACTTCACCACCAGAATGCCTACTGTAGAAAACTCTTAAAATTATACATACAATTTACTTATGGATGCATGCCCATATACTTATGTATGAATTGCAATCCATGCATATAAATGCATGGATGTGTTCACATGTTACAGGGGTAAAACCCAAAATTCAGGCACTTCTCTTTTTTATAGTTGACCAAAAATCCAAGCACTTGACTGGGCCCCCTAAGCAAAGCAATCCCACAATGTATATGGTCAAATACACACACAAGCGCGAATAGACTAGGATTGACTAAAACAATCCAAACATATTAAGGTAGAAAGGAATTATAAAATACTAAACACGCACACAAATAAAGTTGGTCCATTTCATATGCTACAAACAGTAAGGTCAAAGATAATAGATAATAATATCACCTGTTGATGTTGGCCGATGGAATCAATGAGCCATCTCGATTCGTACTCAGAGCCCTGCACTAACAAACATTTAGACTAACAAAACCAATGATACATCCAAAACATGAAAAAAGAATGCCACAACTTTCAGAACTTACCAAACCCCCAGAATCTGTTAATGTCATTGAATTTCTAAATCCCATATGCCTGATCTTCTTCTTTTTTTTAGATTTAGTAGATACTTCTGAACAATCAACAGGCAACTGCTTTCTGCAATCTACTGTTGAATCAACTTCAATAGTTCTCCTGGTATGAGAACCACCATGCAACGCACTATGCTCATCTTGAAATGAACTAGTATCACCACTTGATGCATCTGTTTTATTGGCAGCATGAGCCCCTCCAGTAGTTCCCATACCAAATGGGCCGAGAATCCGCTGCCGTGAAGCAGCAGTTCGAATGCGTTTTGTAGGAATAGACCCAACATTTAAAGAACTCGATGCCCTCTTTCCAGCCAACAATGGTTGGTTCTCATACTTACTTTCCGAACAGAGCCCATAAGATAACATATTTAAAACTCTGGCATCACCAGATCTTGCAAACTTTGGAAGGCCTTTCTTTTTCTGCAAAGCAGTTTTCGATGACTTGCTACCATCAAATGAACTAGGCAAACAATGTTCTTCAGTTTCACCTTCATCCTCATCAACTGCAATCTCTCGAGCTCCAAAATCTAAAATGAATACAGATACCATTAAGAATGTGATACTGTTTCACTTAAAACCAATAAACAAGTTGTGCTACTAAATACCTGGTGCAGCATCAAACCACGAAAAAGTTTCACTATCCTCTCGATGCGTCACGCTCTCAGGTTTCTAAAAACAAAATTATTTCAATAAACAAAGCACAAAATCACAAATAGAAGAATTAAGTAGGACTTCTACTACCATTATAAAATCATGGACAAAAGCTTACCAGTTGGATTAGCCCCACATGGCAGGTAAGTTTCTAAGCTGGTGGCGATGCTAAAGCTTTATCACTTTATAGGATGCATATGGTACACTTTAGACTCAAGTTCTAACGATTACAGGTTCATTTAAGTGGGACAAATTAAAATACTCTTCATGTCCCATTTTGATTATTTCATATCAAAGGCACCACAGAAGAGTCAATCATGATTAAATATAGATTGAATCACTTGCTGGCAAAATAATCAATTTATATGATCCATGATGAATTGAACTTTTCCATAATCCACACTTATTCAGCCTAAATTAACTAGGAATATGGGAATAGAAGTCTTTGTTAAAATTACAGATTACCACTTGAGAAAACGAGAATCCATGTAAGACTTTAGCACCCAAAGAACACAAAATATTTTATTAATCACACATATGCACCATATACATTGCTAAAGTTTGACTCATATTTTTGTGCCCCTAACCAAGCAAATTGCACAGACACAAATATTGCTTGAATTTTCACATTTTTCCTTACAATTTCAACATTTATTTGTACAATAAATCAACTTATGCACACACATGCACATGCATACATCCATGCACACAGTTTCTGTTGTATGATTTTTGTTATGCTATGGCTTAAGTTTTGTACACTATGTTTAGTATCAGTAACTAAAAGTTCAAGCATTCATTAAATGCATGAAATGGTAAGTATATACAATTAGAAGGGAAGGTGAAGGGTATCCATAAGAAGGCAACTGATTGGAAGTATCAGAAACTAGAAAGGTTCAGCTAAACCCTTCCCTAGATAAACGGAGGGCTGGCCCATTAGCCTCATAGTGGTGGAGAGGAAACCAAAATGTGTTTACATAACTCTAGCACCTTGTAAAATTCCAGCCAATAACCACTTGGGAGAGGGGGCGGACCCAAAGCGCCTGCAATTACTTATACTAGAGTCACCCCGCATAACTATTAGGTCTGCAATAATGTGAGCTAGGAGATATTAATACCAGTGAACAAGGCCCATGCCTCCACCCCGTGAGAACCACAGAGAGCAAGAGGAAACCATAAATATCACCCTGAAGCAATCCCTAAAAAGGCCCCCACCAGCTGGGCTAGGGTTGCCAACTGAGTAACTGCTAAGTTGAGCTTCAAGAAACTGGTGTAGTAGACAACCATTGTATGCATCCACCCTACCCTGCCTAGACCTAGCCGCCTATCCCTGGGTGGGCACCCAAGAGGCCTAGGTGATGCCTAGCGCCTAGGCTTAGGCAACAACCTAGCTTGCCCCTCGTTTATATATCATGACTTGCATTGTTGCAAAAAACTACCTGTCGAGTGCCTAGGTCGCCACCCTCCCCTGCCTAGGCCTAGCCGCCTATCCCTGGGTGGGCATCCAAGTGGCCTAGGTGGCACCTAGCGCCTATGCTTAGGCAACAGCCTAGCTTGCCACTTGTCAGAGGGCAGAAATTGCCCTCAGGCAAGGGGCATTTTCATCATTTTACACTGAGGAGGGGAGGGGGGTGTAAAATATTTAAAAAAACTTAGATTTGTCAAATTTTTTCTAGATTGAAAATTTTGAGAAGTTTAAGATCATCCGAAACTTCACTTTTTTTTTTGGTTGAATTCATTGTCAACTATTAAGAGTAGTTATAAGACAAATTTTTGGTGATTTAGAGCTTAATTTCAGATATTCATCCAAAACATAGAGGATCGAACATTGGGCAACAAAGCTGAGTAACATATCTACATATCTTCATATTTAAGATTCCTTCCTTCTTTTGAAATGTCTTCTACAAGTTCTAATAGGGGGTGGGATGTGCGACAGAAACAATATTTTTGATCATATAAATATGATAAGAACAAAATTTGTTGCAGTTTTCAAGACAAAGATACAAAAAACTTAAGAAACACCTTGCCAATATTAGGGGGATGTAAGTATAGCAGGTTGAGGATGGTGGTGAATATTTTTTATGGTAATGATGAAGATGATGATGAAGGGGAATCTGAGGTGGTTCCTTTCAAAGTTCAAAGAGAAGAATTAGGTTTTAGAAGCCTTCTGTGAAGAGGCGTCTTCCTTCCTGAACCTTTTTTCAATGATTACTTGCTAGATGGATCCATCAAGAGGGAATTGCTTTCAACGCTACTCACCTAAGCAGCTTCCACACAATGGTGGAGGGAAATAGCCACTATGGGCCAGGGTTGAAGGGTCCAACCCCGTATGAGCTAAAGGAGCCATCGTTATAGAAGGAAAGACCACTCACAAAGGACTACCTCAAGATAGTTCATGGGTCCATTATGGGGGTCCTAGTTCTGACAGACACATGGAATAATAGAAGTAAGGGTGGCAACAAGCAGGCCTAGGCCAAGCAACCCTGGCCCTAGCACAGCCCATATCCCTCTATCAAGACAGCCCATGCCAAAAACAAATGAAGAATAAACAAAAAAAAAAACAAGGAAAAAAGAGGGGTGGGATGGGCTGAGCCGGGCAGGCACTGAGCCCTAGCCCGGACACAGTTTGTGGCCAATGCCCTACTTTTTTAGGACCGGGCCGCCCAGACCGTTGCCAACCCTAGATAGGAGGACAGAGTGACGAACTTTTTTTTGATAATTGTTAACAATTGTATAGATATGAAAAGATAGATACAAGAGAAGAAGTTTAATCCAAGAGTGCCTAACACCTAGGACTCCTGGTAAAAAGAATAGGTCAACAGACCGTATACAAAATAAGGGTATAAGAATTTCCACTTACAAAGTGAACTGTAGCTGTACAAAAAAGATACAATCAGGACCGTATAAGTAAAGCTAAAAGAGGACCCAGTCCAAAAGGGTTCGAGTAGGGTGCAAGCTTTGTGCCCATTCCAAAAACAGACCGCTTTAGTGCCAAATCTTCAGCGCAGGCCATGGCTCCGTCCTTAGCTAGTAGATCGGTGAACCCGTTCGACGTCCTTGAGATAGTCGTCCATAAGATTGGCGTATCCCTGCAAAGATGTTCAATTTCTTCATAACTGAGCATGAGGTACCAAGGGGGAGAAGCTGTCTTGGAAGCCCAAGAGATAATGTTCCTGGCGTCACCCTCCACAAAGAGAGTATGTCCCCAAGACCGATCGAAGCTCTGTATGCCTCTAAGGAGAGGCATTGATACGGTGAACTGCGAATTGTGGACACCAATGTATTCGGTGTAGGAGAAGAGGACGTTTTGAAGATGATCTCTAAAGACCCCTCCTGCACCTACATGGCCAGGATTGCCTAAAGAGCAACCGTCAAAATTCAGTTTGATTGCTCCTTGGGGAGGAGCAATCCAAGCTGATTTAACTTTGTTTTTCTTCAGGTTGTGGAATAAAATATGCCCCCAATACCGGTAGAAAGAGTCCGTAGGAATGACCTAGAAGCAGGGGTGGTTAGCCGCCCAGAAGGTTACAAAGGATGTAACCTTCGAGAATAGCGAAGGAGCAAGGAAGACCTGTCCTCGAAAAATACACCCATTTCTTTTTTTCCAAATGGTCCAAATAGTTGCTGCCAAAGTTACTTTCCAAAGGATTCTCCCTGCCTTCAGCCAATGCGCAAACAGATTCAAAGCGAAAAGGTCTTTTACCGTTGGAGGTAAAACCCAAAGCACCCCAAACAGTTGTAGAACTAGACTCCAAATCTCATGAGCCACGTTACAGTGCAGAAACAGGTGGTTATTGGATTCCTCTTGTCACAAACACATGACACGCCTATTAGGAATAGGAATTCCTTTCCTTTGTAGGTGATCCATTGTGAGTGCCCTGTTTGAACCTGCGATCCAGTTAAAAGTTTGCACCTTTGGGGGTGCAATGGTCAGCCAAACTTGTGCAAGGATCGACGTAGGATTGAGGGGGAAAGTGGGGGGGTGGATGAGCCTTTTGTAGAAGGAAGTCACAGTAAAATCCCCTGAAGGTCACTAAGGTAGCAACCGAAAATGTTGCAGCCAATCTGGCTACTGCTCATTTTGTTGCGTCAAAAGTTTAGCCCCATAAATTTTAGATACATAAGCAGCATATTGCATAGAACTCATGCCTGAAGCTATTGGCGAAACACTAAGGATAAAGGGGAACCTAATACGGATAAGGTCATGATAGTGTTCATCTACAGTCACAACCTTAATTTAGAATAATGCACAAGTTCATTGAGAAAAAGATCTAGTTAGTCCTAGACTCATGAGATTCGCCGCCTTTTTCCCAAGCATACAGAGAATATTGGAGAAGAGAGACCAACTGAGATCTATGTTCACTTCAGAAGAGTGGTCTAAATTGCAAGTTGTCCAAGCATGCTAAGGGGAAGAAGACATGTGTATGGTTTTGTCACTTGTTAGATAGTAAATTTATTTTAATTCTTAATCTTACACTAATGAGGAAATATTGAATTATCATATTTCATTATTGTGAAATGTGGGTCAACGATTTGAACATCTGAATTATCATAATTCATTATTGTGAAATGTGAATTAATGATTTGAATGTCTTTTTAGGACATCTAAGTGCATATATATATGCATATGCACTTGGTTATAATATATATAAATCATACACATACATATATGACACATACATATGCATATATGTGTGTTTGGAGCACATATTGATGCAGGAGAGCATTATTTTTATTTTTATTTTTAATTCAATTTCAATGATGTATATTTTAATTTTTAGTTTTTATTTTTTTTTTGTCTATTTCAAGGGTTTTTAAGTTTTCTAGGGATTCTAGATTTTTTACCTTTTTTATATACCATTCACTAGATTCATAGGTATTGTTCATGTGTACTATTCAAAGGGGTATTTCCAAAAGTTTAGTATTGTTTAGGAGTATTTTGGAGTTTTAAATTGTTTACTTGGATCTCAAGCAAATTTTAAGGTTTTGTAGGCTTATAAAAAGTGGACATTACATTTTGGGATGTTTATGTTATTGGAATGAATTTTATTTCACAAAAGAAGAAAGTTTTTCTTCTTTTGGCTTGATCTACAACTATTTTTCTCCATTTTTGCTGATTTACTTGTTTAAGATTCAATTTTCCACCCGTTTTTCCTGCATCAAATTGGTAATAGAGCAAGGTTTTTTATTAAACAACAAAGCTAAGAAACTACAACTACACCTAGGGTTTGCTGATTTAAGCCCGAATTTTACTAAATCAGCCTAGATCTTGCTGTTTTCAGTGAGTTTTGTTGCTTATCAATCTAGGCTTTGTGATTTTGGTGAATCTATGGTAGTGAGAAGGGAACGTGTCACAAATCCACTTTGTGATCCCAGAGATGAAGAATTTGAGGAACTTAAAAGGCAAGTTCAGCAGCAGGGCAGCAGTTTGCGAGCACCATTCATGGGCAAGGCAGTGATCTTTCAATTGAAGAAGATGTCGAATACAACACTTTTCACCACCATGCTCCGCGTGAATAGTCGATTGAAGAGGAAAGCAATATAAGACCTAAACATAGGGAACATCACTCTAGGGTTTTCGATTTGAAAGATGACACTTTTTATTTTGACATAGGTTATATAAAAAATCAGTAAGTTGCATATTGGGATTTGCCACCAATGTTAAATATACACTCTGGTAAACAGCAAGATCTCTTAGGAGATCCGATCTATGATAAGGATCAAGATGAAGATGTTTCAGAAGAGGATCTTGCTCGTCAAGAATATGGTGAGAAGGCAGCAAGAAGATTGATCGAAATCATGACCTTTGCAAATCTTGAGGATATCAAAGAGGTGGAGCATTTAAGAGACTTAAGACATTAGAATTAGAGTAGCGCAAAGGAAGTGTGGTCGACTCATAAACTACAAATTGTAGCCCTTGTTTTAGAGAGTAATGAAATAGATCTCAAGAAATCCTCCAAAGATCAGAAAATTGGGCTTGAAGTTTCCTACACAATTTTCAACGGGAGTTCAAGACGGATCGTATTTGATAAATTTGCATTGATTTTTAAAACCCATATCAGAATTAGTTTCTTGAGGAATTCTTTTTACCACAAATAATCTTAGAGCCAACAAAACTCGAGGTTCAAGAGGTGGTTTAATGCTGAATTCATCTTAGCTCACTTCAAAACTCAATGACGAGTTTTCTCCAACTAGGGGAGAATGATGCCGGATAGAATCCTTCTTATTTTTAATTTTTATTCAATTTCAATGATGTATATTTTAATTAGAGTCTATTGCTAGGGTTTTAATGCTTTTTAGGGATTCTAGGGTTTTTATATTTCTTATTTAATATTCACTGGTTACTATTCATAGGTATTGTTCATGTTACTGTTTACATAGGTATTTATGAAATTTATTACTGTTTAGGAGTATTTTAGACTTTTAAATTATTTACTTAGATCTCAAGTTAATTTTAGGTTTTGTAGGCTTATAAAATGTGGGACAGCAAATTTTGGGAGAGTGAATTTTATTTTATGAAAGAAGAAAGTTCTTCTCTTGGCTTAATTTACAGTCATGTTTTTTCTCCATTGTTGTTGATTTTATTTGTTTAAGGTTCAAGGAAAGGGCAGATTTAATTTCTCATCTTTTTTTCATGCATCACATATATACATATATGAATGTCTTGGGCGCCTCAAAAACTAGAACCCACCTGGCACCTAGGTGCCCAGACCCCACTTGACCGCCTGAGCCCAGTACTTTTACAACCTTCCTGGCTTTCTTAGAGAACCAAGCAACTAATCCACTTTTTGTTGCTATGTTCCCAGTAGATGCTAAAAGAATTAGGGCACATGGGGTGTAAAAGATTTGAACTCCGCAGGGAAGTCGAACCAACAGCCAAGTCACAAACAATGCACACAAGACTCAAACACAGCCCAATGAGGCCGGAAGAAAATGTAGAAAATTAAATCCACCATTTTCCTGAACCTTAAACAAGTAAAATCAGCAATAATGAAAAAACAAAACATGGTTCTAAACTAAGGCCAAAAGCCTCCATGCCATTGCCATCATGTAAATGATTGACAATAAGGCCTTGTCAAGGCATGCTAACACATAGTTACTGGGATCTTTTAAGAAGGGGTCCACTTCCGCTCCAAAAGCTCGATTCTACACTCTGAGACATGAGATCTCGATTTCGGACGATTCTTTAATACTTGGGATCACGATTCAGAAAATTAGGGAACTTGATTCAATGAAAATGGGATCCAGATCTCTATGACAAAAATCATGGTTCCGTGATCAAGTGGTACCACGATTCCACCAACTCGAATACGAGTATCTGATACTTTGGGACCGAGTTTCACCAACAAACTTTTTGGTTCGTAAACAATGGAGTGTGGATCTCCAAATTTCTATGACCTAAAAACTTTATGAATCCGTGATTTCTTAAATACTATGCAGTGTACACAACTGTGCACACCTTTTAAAATGTGACTTGCGTCTAATGTCAAATAAGACAACAAGAGTAGGCAAAGTGGGGAAGAAGAAGTTGGGACGAAATACAAAAGTTAGTAGCGTTGCGATCATATTGAAAAGTGAGGTCCCGATCAATACGCTTAACTTCCTTGAAGCTAGTTCATTGGGTCATGTCCACCTCCTAAGGGATTTGTATCACTTAAACCAATTTGAGCCAATCATGGGGTTGCCTTAGGGCTGATGGAGTAACATGGAGAGCCATTGGGAAAATTATATGGCAATGAAAATTATATGGCAATGCATTCCCTTTTTGTTGTTTTGAAAAGGTGAGCTTAGCTATCACGCTATTTCTTTTTTCAGAACCAATGTATCGCAACATTCTTGGATTTGTGAATTTGGAAAAGAGTATTGTCCATTGGAATTTGCTCCCAAATTACAATATTGGGTAAAAGTGAACTTTGGGGACCTCGATCCTAATGACAACAGAACACAATCCCATTTAGTAAGAAATGCAACGCACTCCCTGAAAGCCAGGAATCTCGATCCCTTTCCCTGGCCATGTACAGACCTCGTTCCCCCAACTGCAGACCTTGGAGCCTACCTCGCTGAGCTCTCCTCCAGTATCACAACCCCGCCCCCTAACCCCTACCGTTCACTACACAGCCGGCGATGCTTCACTCTCCCCGCCGTGCATCAAGCCCCCGTTCTGGGGAACTATGTGCTAATCATCTAAAGTATTATATCTGGGTGGAGAGCGATGCTCCAAACTCCACACAAATCAAGTTGGTACCAATCATGACAAGATGTGTGTCAAGGCTAAATGCTATGTCTTGACATTCAGAAAACAAATAAGTAGTCCTCTCTCAGTGATATTTTTGGTATTCCTCTAGTGAGCAAAAAGAAGATCCCCATAGGATTATTCACCCCTGGTAAACCTTTAGCTTGCCTTGACTTCCTAGGCTGCAGCTTTCCATGAATTCAAAGGCATTGGACACATGGATCCATGTTGTGATTGGCTGAAGTATTCATTTAAAAGTCTTCAAGAATATTGAGACCATGGCCAGATCTCCAATATTTTTTAATAGCATTTAAGGCCAGACTCCATTCCTTTTACAAATGAACCCCATCTTAATGGTCTTTTCTTTCAAATCAAATTTCTCGAGTCTTCTTGTTTTTTTCATAACGCCTATTCTAGCATGCGTTGGAAGAGGATTTCCCTAAGCAATAGGACTTGGGAAGAGAGAAAATATAGAGTTTCTATGGTGGAATGACAAGACAAAGCTAGCTAGCATTTAATAATAAAGGTAAACTAACAAATTCCATGCCATCATAAGAGTATATAAGCAAATCCCATGCGATGCAGGACAAAATTAATCTTATTTTTAATTTTTATTCAATTTCAATAATGTATATTTTAATTTTTAGTTTTAGAATCTATTTCTAGGGTTTTCAAGTTTCTTAGGGATTCTAAGGTTTTTTATATTTTTTATTTACTATTCACTAGTTATTATTCATAGGTATTATTCATGCTATTGTTTGTGTACTATTCACAAGGGTATCTCCGAAATTTTAGTATTATTTAGAAGCATTTTAGAGTTTTAAATTGTTTACTTGGATCTCAAATTAATTTTAGGGTTTTGTAGGCTTATAAAAAGTGGGACATCAGATTTTGGGATGTTTTTGTTGTTGGAATGGATTTTATTTTTGAAAGAAGAAATTTTTTCTCTTGGCTTAATTTACAATCATATTTTTTGTTCCATTATTGCTGATTTTACTTATTTAAGGTTTAGGAAAAAGGTTGATTTAATTTCCCACCTTTTCTTCCTGCAACACCATGTAAACTCCCACACACAAACACATACATGATAGATACCCAAATGCATGTCCCTGTCTAGAATGTTTGGGTTGCAACTTGAAAATTCCAACACAATTTAGGACTCAATGCACCAAAGTCTTCATTTTGGAGAGCTATGGTCTCTACTTTGGATGCTTGCATTCAGCAGTTCCAATCACCTGGTTCCAAACTCCAGTACTTCAATCCAAATTATAAGGAACATTTTTGGGTCTCCAACAGCCCAAAGTCTTCTTCAAATTTTGCAAAGGGCCAACAAGATCTTTTTAATGTGGCACCTATTTTAGAATCAGGCTAACTTGCAAAAACGATTCTCTGTGAACATCTTCGAACTGTGTTTTCAGATTTTATTTGCAGGAAAATACCTCGACACAAGATTTCAAAGAAATAAAAGTAGTACAACCTCACAAGATGCCCAACAAACTTCTGTGGAACTTCGATAGATGTCCATTGCACCTTGTGGCACCATGTAAAAAAGGGTTTCCTAGAAATAAAACATCAATCACATATCATTCAACAGTAGCTAACTAGAGAGAATTTATACAACTGCAGTGATACAAATTCAACATAAGTGTACATAGGCCACATGCTTGGACAGCTGTGGACATGCACACTATTTGGTGATAAAGATTGCATACATGCATATAGAAAGACAAAAAGTGAGTGTATAAAGAAAAAAAAACAGCTGTGAACATGCACACTATTTGGTGACACAGATTGCAAACATGCATATAGAAAGAAAAAAAGGGAAAGAAAGGCACCCAACAGGGATCAAGAACTAGGGGAAAAACGTTACAAGCAAAATCATCAAAAGGAAGCACGAGTTTGTCTTAACATGGACGCATGAGTGCACGTGCGCTCACAGACAAACAAATGGATCACAGGTCCTCATGGAAGCATTGGCATGACCACACAGAAAAGCAGGCATGTCGACAAGCAGGCACAGCAAACATATTAGACAAGGCATATTATCAATCAAAAAATGAAAAAGAATAATAGAAACAATAAAGGAAAGATACGAGGTAACAAAGTATAAGCTACTAGCAGAATACAAGCAGCAAGATCTCTTAACCATTATAAAAGAAAACCAGCAATCAAAGAGAAAATAAGAGCATTTTAGATAACTCAAGCAAAAAAGGCTTTTGCTTGGTTTTTAAGAGCCACAAGCCATCAAGTTCTTAGAATTTTTTAGAATATTGGATCCTTCAGGCTTCAAGTGTACGACAGTTTGGTATTTTATAAAATCAGATGTAACCAAGTCGTCCAGCCATTCAAATGAACATCGGTCATTCTCAAAATGAGAGAAAAGAGTGAAGCACCGAGGTACTTTTAATGACCAAGGTACATCTGTCATTCTTAATCTGTGGTCAAAAGAAAACGAGTGCATTGCCAATAAAAATGAAAAACAAACAAGAAAGAGAGAAAGAAGAGTAAAAATATTGGCAAATAAGATATAAATGAATGAAAGACTACTTTTAATTTATAAACAAAAAACAAATAACAAGAAAACAGTTGTCAAAATAGTTACTTCATAAAGAAACTTCGACACACCAAATGAACAAGATGACTTTGATCATTTCGAAGTTGTATTTTTCAACCAACAAAACAAAGAACCAATGGAAGATGGTAGTCCTTGCAGCAATTGTAGGTAAAGAACAAGGCAAAGTATCTTCGACCTCTAGAAGAGGGTTTCCTTCCATCGTTCACTGAAACTAGGGGCTATTATAGCAATAATAGGCAATATTAAGAAATTAACTATGTTAATTATTATTAGGTAATTTGGGAAAGTTATGTAAAACATAGGGCCATCTAACTACGGATTCCCAAAAATCAGGGCACCATTAAGCTCAATTTTGACTGACGCTCGTTGGGAAACCCAAGACATTGTGTTTTGGGGGAATTTTCAGGGATTCCTAGAGCAACATCTTATCCTCCTTCCACAGCTTCCTTGGAACTGGTGACTAGGCTGAGGCCACTGCACTGTTGGAAGGGCCCCATAGGTTTTACCCCAGTTGAAGGGAAAAATCTCATAATGGAAGGAAAAAGTATGAATGTCATCCTACAGGCCAACCAGAGGAGTCAATGCCCCTGACGCCTCTCCAATATTTTTTACAAAATTCTACCTGGCATCTCTCATCTGTGCTGGCAACTTCGATTCAGCTTCGATCATTGTGGCTGGAGGCAACTGCAGAGGCAGATGTTTTAGCCAAGAAGGGTGCAGCCATCATGGGGGCTCCATCGACTCATAATTTTTTTTTAAAATTCTTATTTTTAGCTTTATGTTTTCATTTTCCCCATCTTCCTCTTTCTACTAGAACCTCACCCTTCTCATCTCTTCCTAAATTTTCTCTATCTTCCCTTCTTTTCTCCCCCCCTCCTCTCCTTCATCATACTCCCTACTCTAACCTTTTTTGCAGGTCCAAGGTTGTTATTGGTTTCGGAATTGGGTCCAAGCAGTTGGCAATTTTTTTGAGATTCTGAGCATTGGTCTTGTGAGTTGCCTTCTCTCAAACAAACCCCATGCCCCCCCCCCCCCCCCTTCCTTTTTTCCCGTAGAAATCTTCGAGTTATTTCATACCTGATAGATGTTCATTTCTCTCCTGAGCACCTAACTGGTGGGTGCCTTCTCTTCCCCTCCCTCCCTCCCTCTTTTGGCTTCTCTAGGCACCTGGTGTGTGGGTTGCATACACTCTACTTCTCTTCTATTCTCTCGAATTATATTCTTCTGGCCTCTACCTTATCACCCCTCCCCTCTCACTCTTTCTTGCTACCATACTATAAAACATTATAAAGTTGATGATTCCCACCAACAATTTGATCGCTGGGTCGTGCTAATTCCATACGAATCAGTACGGATAAGCATGGGCCCATCACTCCAACAATGGCACCGAAGATGAAATATAGAGTCCCTATATCCTTGTGGTTAGTGGAGAAGAGCCATCGGACCGGATTTGTCGTAAAATTGAGAGGGCTCCCTCCCACTTTCAGAACAACCCTCACTCCCCCCTTTGAAAGAAGCCCCGCTCCGCACCATTGTGGAGCCCCTTTCTGATAAGGAAGGAAACGAAATCATCTCAATTTTACGACAAATCCAGTATGATGGCTTTTCTCCACTAACCACAAGGATATACCCACAGTAGTCTATTGTCTAGATAGATAGATATCTACTAGATATGACTACTAGTCTATATACTCTCTAAATATATATATATATATGTATATAAAGTCAAAGAGTAGTCTATTTTTTTCTATTGTAGTAGTATTCTATTCTATATAGTATTAAGTAGTCTATTGTTTTCTATTGTAGTAGTAGTCTAGTGTGAAAATCATATACATTTTTTTGTTGTATACACTTTAGTATACAGAAGGGGAGGAAGCAATGGTAAAGAGGAGTCCGCTCGTCTCTTCCCCCGAAAATGACTTTGCTACACTTGCTTCCTATTACAGACTAGGCCTCCCTTTTTGGAGTACGGAAGGAGCAAAAGTTCGCTCGTCCCTTCTCAGCTCTGTTCCCCCCCCCCCCTCCCCGCCCTCCGCCTTCCCTTTTTTGCCTTCCCACCCTAGCCACTCTTAACGTCAATCTTCTTATGCTACTGTGGACTCTGAAGGTTTTTGAGCACCCGATTTGTGGGTTGCCTTAACTCCATTTTTTAAGATATGCAATTAATTTTGTACAAAGCACCCAACATGGGGGCTGCCTTCCCCTCACTCGTCTTGAGGACCTTTTGTAATTTTATTACTATACACACACACACACACATAGACACACATATATAGTGAACATTTCAAAAAATATATGTTACTTAAAATAGTGTGTGCCTAGATCATCTAAAGATAATCAGGGGCATTAGTAACTTCTTTCTATTCCTATCAAGAGCAGCCTTTGGAGGAGGTGAGTATCCTAAAACACTAAAGGCGTATCAGTAAAATCGCCCAAGGAGTTCTCAAATGAACTATTAGGACAGCTCTAAGTCACTAACTTGTATTATATTTTCTTAAATTCTAATCATGCATTCATGCATTATCCTACAAATGCACATGAAGAAGACAAAGAAGCTTGAGTAGAAGAGACTAAATGATCTTGTTTTCAGTGTTATCAGATATTGAAAAAGCGTTATCACGAGTTCCATCAATCAATGCCATTTCAGTGAGTGGTTGATTGATGCTGAATATGATGCAATATTTCTAGATAGAGTTCAAGCTGGAGCCAAGTTCGTGAGATTATTGGAAGCTCATTGACCTCCCACTAGATCTAAATCAAAAAGGACGAGAATGAGTATAGCAAGGGCTAGGATGAAGAGAGGCTGACTCAGGGAGAGATTGAGACAGAAGAGTGAATTGTTGCGTAAGGGATGATGATGGCTTCGCATGATCAGATTCAGATGCAGCTGTTGGTGGTCATGGAGATTGAATGGCGGTGTTCCTAGTGCTGGCAGCGGCGATGATGATGAAACTCAATTTGAAATTTCAGTTAATGGGATTTATTATCTTGTATTGTCATGTCAACTTTTGGAGTTCTGACTTTTGTAACTTCTAGTAAATGATGGTCGATTTGAATTGTAATGATGGTCAATTTGGATTGTATAGTATGGATTATGGAAATGATTGTTAACGTACTGCATTTCAAGTTCAACTTTCAAGTTTGGTCCTCAATTTGCTAAAGTTACGGTAATTCAGTTTCAAGTTTCAAACTCATGTACGTATGAGTTTAAAATAGTACGACAAAATAGCGTGCATAGAATCATCATCATCATCATTCGAGCTTTATATGAAAGGATGTGGCAAAAGATCTCCACTGGCTACTAACCTAACACAGCCCTCGTTTCTCATCCAAGCTTGGGAACAGCAATAAGGTGCATAGAATACATTAAAAATAGGTCCTTTTTATTAACATTGTATTACTGAGAAGTGATAAAAATAGGTCCTTTTTATTACTTGTGTGAAGTTCAATTTATGAGGTTTAGTATCCCACCCCAACCCCCAACGACACCCGTGAGGCCCTGAACCCCCGCCCCCTTCTCTATGTTTTGGGGCACCTGGAACACTAGGTGCCCACCTAGGTGGCAAGGACCCCTAGGCACTCAGGCGGCCAAATCCTTACTTGAAACACTGAATTCAAGCGTCCTCTACGAACCAACAATAGACTCCTCAATACCCAGGTCAACCCTAGTTTGAGAGCTTCCAGTTCCAGCATTTATCACCACCATTTTTCCCTCCATGGTGTCCTCCTGATTTTTACCGCGAGGTCTCTGCTTCCATTGTTTTGCTTCTTTGCTCATGGAATCCCAAAAATTTCTTAAGTCAAGATCAAAAGACATTTAATATTGGCTTAAGACATTCATTTCCTTGTTTCCATGCCCATCTTCCTCTGATCTGCTCAGGATTGCCAAAAGAAAGTTGCTATGGATACATGTCTCACACCAAGATGGGAGACTGTGTGTTCCATATAAGGGAAGCCCATCTTGTAACCTTACCAACATCTTCCACAGGGGGCTCAAATCTTCCATGTAAATGTGTTTTACGTTCATCTTTTCCACTTGTTATAATCAAATAGTCAACTTGTACTACTGGTTACCATTCAGAACTGCGTCTTTGCATCTCTTCACGATCTGTCTCATTGACCTAGCCAGGCTGCCTCAAAGATAGGATATTCTATCCATCTCTCAACAAGTGTCTGGTTACCATTCTGAACTGTGTGTTTGCATCTCTTCACGATCTGTCTCGTTGACCTAGCCAGGCTACCTCAAAGATAGGATCTTCTATCCATCTCTCAACAAGTGTTTTGTCAAGGAAACAATTACAAACTGGCAACCGGTGTTGGAAAAATCAACTCAGCCGCAGAACTCAGACCTTGAATGGTTAGAGTTAGTCGGGTGAGTCTGAATCAACTCACTTGAGTTTACACTTAGTGACCCAAGAAGCCCAAAAAAATCCCGAAATTTTGGAAAATTTAAGGAAAATTCAAAAAATACAAAAAAATATGAAAAGCATATACAATAAAGGCAGTTCAATTCATAAATACAAAAGTTCATAAAATATATATAAAATCGATAATGTATCAAACTACACTAAGGATTTGAACTATTTAACATCTCACCCATTTTGTTTTTTACCTAGTTTCAAATAGCTTATTATTTTTTATATCAAATTTCAAATAACCCATTAAATGACACATCAAAATGGGTTTTGAAGTTTAACAAATTAAACCAAAGGTCAAGTTAAATAGTTCAACTTTTAAGTGTATTTTGATTAATTTCCTTAAAATCAATTATATAAATTTAAATGGAAAATTAAAATTTTACCCAGAATTTCGAGGGTTTGATCCTCCAATCTTTGCACTTAAGAGTGAATTGTTGCCTCCAATCCTTGTGAAAGCTTCCTTAGACACCCGAAATAGTGGCCCCCAAACAAAATACAGGTTTCGAGTTCGGATCTAGTTCATCCAAGCTCTTGAAGATATCAGAAGAACAGCAACTGAAACTCTTGAAGATATCAGATGAACAGTAACTGAAATTAAAATCTCATAAATGTGAGATTTTTTCTTTTGTGGAAAACAAGCCGATAATTGCATTAGGCCTAGGGAACAAATTTCATCGAATACCAACCAACCCTTGTGCAGAAATCACAACTTTTCAGTATAGGGACAAACTGGGTCAAAAAAATCGATCTCTCGAATCCAAAAAAAATATATCTTTTCTCAAATCTACTCTATAGATCATGCAAAAGAAAGTTTACTGCATTGCCGCTTTAACACTTGGCTCTTGAGAAATAAAGAGAAAAGGATTTCTACCCCCCTTTGCGTTCTAGTTTTAGTATTATAACCCCTCCCAAAAAAACACAACAAAACGAAAATAAAACACCTCAACAAAAAAAGCTTGGCACCCTACCGAGCCTGAGTGAGTGAGGCAAGTTTGAGTCGGCAAGCCCAAGTGGGCGAGCACTGCTAGCAACCGATATATGGTATGAAGATTAGAAGTTCGAGATTCTTCCACAAACCACTCATCACAAATCGCATGAAGCCATGTCTGAAACATTTTGGAGGGAACCTATTTTTGCTTTTTGTTTACGAGGCTTGGTTGGGAGAGAAGTAGAAATTAAAGGTGAAGGGTGTCTCATTTGTGAAGACATGGACACCCCAGCTTCAAGTCCGGTGAGGGTGAGAGGTGAGGGAGCTCATGGTGGGAGGGTAAGAGGGCTCAAGGTGAGGGGTATGACGGTTTAATGGTTAAGGGAGAAGAAGAAGAACAAGGGGGAAAGAGCGGCATGTGAGGGAGTGAAGGGATGAGGAGAGAGAGTAAAACCCAATTTATGAGTGAGTGGGGGGTATATATAGGGGGTAGAAGTATGCATGTGCCACATGGCACTCAAGTGATCATGCATGAGGAAAGAGAGGGCATGCATGAGGAGAGAGAGAGCATGCATGAGGAACACAATGATGGGGGTGGAAGCATGCATGTGCTACATGGCACTCAAGTGATCATACATGAGGAGAGAAAGGGCATGCATGAGGAACACAATGATGGGGGTGGAAGCATGCATGTGTCACATGGCACTCAAGTGATCATGCATGAGGAGAGAGGGCATGCATGAGCGTGGGGGCATGCATGATGTAATCATGTGCATTGAGATGGGTGAGTTTTTATGGGGATTCGTGCACATAAGAGTGTGTGCATACATGGGGATGTATGCACGGCATGTCGGGATGTACGCAGAAAAAATAATCGGGGCACGGATCATGGCTTTCTGACGATACCTCAGATTTTAGCGATTTTCGTACCGTCGGAAAGCTCACAATCCCTATAAAAACACGGTACCACTCAAAATACCAGACAAAGGTTAATCAGCAAATCGAAAAAGAAACCTGAGATAAGCGTTAGTAGAAAACGATTCAGGATGTAAACAGAATCAACGACCGAAAAAATCCCGGACCTTACAAAAACTATCCCCACTTAAAAGAAAAATTGTAATGACACTTTTATCCCTAATAAAACTAGTAATTCCATAAGTATTCCATCCGCTTTTCAAAACATCTCCTAAAATCCTAAAAAGGAAAAAACTACTAGAATCTCTACAAAAAAAAAATTAAAAACCCCAAAAATTAACCCCAAAAAATTCCAAAAATACATCCTTAAAATTAATAAGAAAAATTCAAGAATGATAAGAGGCATCTTGTCTTGCATTATTCTCCCTTGGTTAGAGAAAACTTATCCTCGAGTTTTGAAATAAGCTAAGATGAATTTTGCATTAGTCCTGCAACTTCCTTAACCCAAATACTGAAAACAAGATCGTGGGACATATGAGGTACTGAACTAATCAAAAAACAACGGTTGTGCACTGAAACTAAGTCTTTGAAATCCGTTGATATATCCATAAATAATTTTGAGAACACTCGGGGAAGGGTCACTATATGTGGATGGAATAACCGTGATATGTACACTCAGTTCAATCACATTAACTAGCTGAAATTGCATCAGTATAATCGTTAAACCCCACTGAAATTTTGTTGGATGAGCCCTAGAACAGACCAATGGAGCATCTTCACGATGATCATCTCCAACCCCTAGTTAACTAACCAAATCAGCAACTTCCTCTTCCAAAACTCTTCATCTTCATCTTGACCATTGTCACCTTCCTTGTTCTCACCCGGTTCTTGATCAAAATTTTGATCACTACCTTCTTCATCTACACTCATCAAATACCGGTGGAGAGTCCCAATCAATGACTTGCTGATTTTGGAGGCAATTTGATGAGAAATTCTCCGGGTTTAACCAATCTGCCTCCTCTACCACTCAAGCCATAATCATGTTGTGCAGGTTCACCAAAGCCTCCCCATGGTCACTAAATGTAACTTATCCATCTTCTACCCTAGGTTCCTCATCATAATTAGAGTATCCGACAGAAGATAGCTTGTTGCCCTCTTTAAGGAACTCCTCTCCAAGGTTCACAAATTTTCTATCCGGGCACTGAGAGGAGATGCGTTCCACTCCTGAACATTTAAAGCACTTAATGACAGTACTGTTTGGGCTATTTGCACAAACACCCACTATATCATGTTGTTTGGAGGGTCCAGCAGGTCGTGAGAACTGTCCAGCCACCAAAGTCCCACCTTTCCCTTTAATTCGCTCCCACAGCCACTTCGATTACCCTGGGCTGCACCCCACCTTAATGATGGGCGCCTCTCCTGAGCTACTAGGTTGTAAGCCTCATCTAATGTCAATAATGGTGCAAAACCACCACATCTTGCATAGATTTTCTCAGACCACCCACATAGCAAGCTAGGGATTGTTCTTCTCTTTCAACCACATCACTTTGTGCCATCAATGATGAAAATTTATCGGTGTACTCATCCATAATTTTTTCCCCTTGATGAAGATTATTCATCTTGTGATGAAGGGACTGTAGATAATTTTCAGGTGGGTATTTTTTCTTTAATTTCTTTGTCATCTTTTCCGAGGTGTTAATTTTGGGCTCTCCCATTCTCTCTCGCCTTGCTCTCAATCGTTCCCACCATACTGAAGCACCTTTATTCAATTTAATTGTAATAATTTTAACACTTTTATTGTTTGGCACATTCTTGTAACCCTCTCTACAGTGTTTACCCAGTCTATAAAGTCTTCGGGCTACGACTTTCCTTCAAAATAAAATGTCTACTTTAGATCTCTGGATTTTGAGTGCTGCCTATGCCTTCATTCGACTCATCATGAGGAGCACGATCGTGAAAAGGGTTGTACTCAACATCGTCTTGGACGGACAAAACTTCATCTCACCCACGATCGATTCCGACAAGCCGCCTTGTAAGTTCTTGAACTTGTTGTCTTTTTTTGATAAAGTTCTTGAACTTGTTGACTTAGATACTCTATCTCCTGATCCTGCTCATCACGAGGTGGATCCATATGAATACCTGTAAGCTGCCAACCTGAATCTGCTGAGCACCCAGCTTGTAGGCTGCCACACGCATAATTTTTTGGATATCATGAGCTTTCGAGTACTCGACATGTGAGTGGCTGAATCTGTTTTTATCTGTTTTAAGTTTTGTTCATTTTGTACAAGGCATCCCTGTGTGGGTTGGCTCAGACTCACGCCTCATGAGATTTTTTGTATACATAAGTATATAGTGAATTTCCTCATAAAACAGTTCTCCTTTCCAGCATTTGTATTTGTAACCTTAGAAGAGGGTTTAACTAAGGTATCAAAGATATTAATGCCTACTTTAACCTTGTCGAAAACAAACAAGTGGCCAAAGGAGACAAATCTTGGCAACTCTCTTTCCAAGATGATATAATAACTATCTCTATAGCCTTTTGGTCATTAACATTAACATTAACAGACATGGCAAATCAAATCCCAAATAATCATGGTATACTATGCTAATGTTAACCAAGTAGAAAAGATTGGGAACGCATACATCTGAACATTGGTCATCCCATGAGATCTCCAAAACTCGAGCATCTGACACCTGCTCAGGGGTAACAGGGGCTTCAGCTCCATCGCTAGTGTCCTGTGAATTATGATACTGCAGAAACCTCAGTGCATAACCCTGAAGTGGAGATCCCGAAGTCTGTCCAACATATTCCAGATCAGTAACTTGGTTAAAACCTCTAAGAGTCACCAAGAATAAAATATAAAATCCATATATGAGGACAAGCCACTTGCGTGAAGGCAGTATGACATTTACACAAGCAAATGCATTTGGAACAAGTGCTGACCCAATGGAGGCTGACTAATCACAAAGCCTTCCATTACGCATTAACTTAGGCAAACCTATAATCTTGACGAACTATGATTTAAACTTTATAGAAGTCAGCTCACATTATTCCAACAAGCAGAATGAGTAAATATGAAGAGATTAATCCTAGAAGACCGACAAAGAGAAATAATGCAAACAATTCACCAGAGAGTAGTTTTCAACCACATCAATAACAGAAAATACTTACATAAACTAAGCATCCTTTACAAATCAGACCTAAAACCTGTACATCACTAACTTAACATCAAGCATACTCTTATTACTCTTATTGCTTGGCATATAACAAAGAGGAAATAGTTAGTTACAAAAGCTCACAGTTTAGGAACGAAACTTCAAGAAATTACAACTTATCTATCAACGATAACATCAAGGACAAATGTACAAATGTAAAACATAAAGGAAAGCTGTTCTGGTTCACAGAACAAATCTCACTTTCTTTTCTTTTTTTATAGTAGGAAATCCTATTTTTAATTATAACTAACCAGAATTCTTAGTAAATTGAACGACAATAGTTGCATGGATTTTTTATTTTTTTTTTGTGAAGCAAGCCCATAAATGAGAAAAATAACTCAAGTGCCCCAATTAATTGTGTATCTAGAAGAAAACTTTACCCGCACTGATACACAAAAAACAAAAGAGAGCACTATGATTACCTCATGATGCAAATAAAAATATCCATTATAGAAGTCAATGTATAATATTATATAAATTTGTATACTGCATTTTGTATCACAAATGAAAGTAGTGCAATGCACACGTACAATAGCATAATCTATTATTATACAACATAGTGATTTTCTAAAGAAACATAGAATTATTTAACTTTTTATCAGTATCTAATCACATGTGAGGACATGTTTGATGGGGAAATTAAAACCTCGAAGTTATCAAGACATGATTACTGAGTAATATCTGGCACTACAAAAAGTTATATGGCAAAGCATTAAACAGAACACAATGCATATCTTACATTATAAGTTATTTGGCCGGATCCTCCACAGTGTGCATTTTCTATCATTTTCCCTCACAAGTTTCATGCAAATCAACTTTTGGATGCCTCTTTAACCCTCAAGGGCCCTCAAGCATTATTCATATATTTACAAAAGTAACTATGCCATGCTATATCAATTAATTGAGCAATTTCCATTGTATACAGAGTGAAAGTCATTTCTAGACATTCAAAACCTTGAACTGCTTGGACGATGATGGTTCATCACTATAATCATTCTCTTTTTCTAAATATATGGAAAAGACAAGTCATGCCCAAAAATGTACTAAAACAAGCAGTTGTACATTTGGTACAAGATTGTCATAATCACCAATGGCCGTCAACTATGAAATCTGGCAGTGTTCAAGAAATTCTATTTTGGACTATGAGCCATTCAATGGCACACCCACCACCTCCCGGTTTCACATCTAATGCCTAAGAGTGATTATGAAATGGTCATATTGTATACTTTCTCTTACAACAATGGAAGCACAAATTCAATGTTATGAAACATAAATCATCGGGTATAAGTGTAGAACAGTAGAAGCATTGCTTGTTGACTCTTAGTTAGCGAGAACCTTCTAATTAAAGTAGCATTCCAATTTCAAAAGATTTATTCTACAGTGTGAATGAAAATATGTGGGGATGATGTTTCCAAGAAGAGAAGAAACATCTTCTCCTCTTCCTGAGTTTATGTTCCCATCTTCTTGATAATGATCGTGAATATGCCAAGCAACAGTCATTTCACAAGCAGTTCAAGTGCTATTATTTGTTTCCAATCAACTGAAAAGATCTTAGTTCTAACTTAAAAAGACAACAGTGATCTAAGAAAGAAAGAAAAGAATCTCATTTAAGAATCAGAATGCAGAAGGGACAGTCACTTCAGAGAATTGCTCAAACAGTAGAATATGCAAAAACCTCAAGGCCTCCTTCAACACCCCAAGATTATCAAAACTATTCCCCAAAGAGGTAGCCACCATCACGACAATCAGCACCCACCCACCTACACGCACACTCACAAACAACACATCGTGCTCATGTGCACATGCACACAAAGCCTGTGCACACTCAAAGAAACACACACACACGCGTGTGCATGCACAAGCACACACACCAACTGAACACAGCAAGTCAAACATCTCAACATGTACTGTGAGATATATCCCTAGAGAAAAAACACTAAAAGTCTATCGCAGCCATTTAATGTCATTAAGCAATGCAATTTTCCATAAAGCGCATCCCAAGGATGCCCTTTGTGAAGTGGACGATATTTGAAGAAGTCTTGAACGCACAAGAAGTGCCCCATAGGAGTATGAAAAATTAAGAGATAGGACATATGGTTCTAATAGAAGGTTTAGTGGATGAAGCAGTTTTCTCTAGCTATCAGTAATCACTTGTGTTATGTCACAATGCTGTTGAAGAAGTGTTCAAGGTTATATACAGGAATGAATGGTGTTTATGCTGCTGTTGAGAAAAATATGGTAGGGCCAAGGATCCTTTAAATGTGGAAAGAGGTTGATGCGAGCTTGGGTTCAGAGGTTGTGATAGAAGGGAATTCTTCATCAGAGATGGTTGCCACACGTTCTAAGGACAACGCTGTATTACAAAAGGAAGTGTTCCAGCAGCCTGTGGATAGTTCTAGTTGAGTTTTTAAAAGGTGGTTTAGACATCGAGAAGTACACCAAAGTCAAAGGAGGTAAAGGAATTGGATAATTTACCAGATACAGTTTGAGCTAAGTTATCTGGGCATGCCAATGCATGACTCAGCAAGTACACTCACCAGAACCATCAGTCAATTTGCTCTGGCCAATTTAAAGACATTTTCAGAAGTGAGAAACAAAAGCAATACAAAGAGCGAGCAACCACTGGTACTGCGCATAGAGAGTGAACTCAATGAGCTAAATAGAGGGCACTGTCAAGCAATATACTAATCTGTACAAAATAAACAACCTGCACATGTTTCGAATCTTGAATCAGGTCATTTTTAGATCGACAATCGTCTTCATTCTCCAAACGAGAGGATTCTTCACTGCACACTTCATGCAATCCATTGCAAGAGCCGCAAATCCTGCTATGAATAACCTCAGCTACATGCCAGAAGTGCATGACGGCATTTGCTAACGTCTGTGCAACTTTCTTCTTCCTCTCATCTAACTGGCACCTTGAAGCCACCCATTGACATACTTGGGCTGCAGCAGCGATCTTCCAAATGCGTTCCTGCTCACAGAATGAAAAGAGAAAATGAATAGCTTGAAACTGAATCCAAGCTGTGGAGCCACTATACAAAATGATAAGACAGCATACTGACTGAAGCAACATCTCAAAACGTCATTGACCAACTACATAATGAAGATGGATGTTGAATACATCTCTAGCAGTACATGTGGATATAATCAGATGGACACGGTTTCTATGGAGCCAACCCGCATATTGTAGAAATGCGGACTTGGCAATAAATATATTTTTTAAATATAATTTGATCCTAATATTTAGAGAATATATAATAGTGAACATGTCATGGAGATCATGAATATGGGAAAAATAAATAAAAATGAAAACTAGAAATAATAATTGTTTTAAGAAAACATTTGGACCGTTAGTTAGACTTGTTTTTAGATGGACCACCTATTTGCATCCATCTTTAAGATGGATGCTTTATACCTCTGGACTGCATATTGTAGAAATGCAGTCCAGCCCACATGAAACAATTTTCCTAATCAGATTTAAAAAATTAACCATACCTGCATGAAATCGTGTGCTAACCAAGCCATCTCCTCGAGAACAAAGTCCCAATGGGACTTTCTTTGTTTCAATGTCAACCGTTCAGATGTCTTCAGGGGAATCTAGGGAAAAAGTTAATTGTCATTACCTTCATGCAAGAAAACCAAAGGTCTCTTAACAATTTAAAACAAGAAAGTTCAAAAGCCACCTTTGCAATTCTTACCTCTCTAGCGAACTCATCTTGAAGCACTTTATCTGTCATTTTTAAGTCTCTGTCTTTCCCATGATTGTCAGGTTCAGCAGCAACTGTAGGACATTCCATCCGGGAAACGATAATTTCAGACGGCACAGAGCTAGTGGGTACCGAAGAGCTGGATGCCCTGGCTTGAGAACAAAAGGTTGGCTTTTCTGGGCAACATTCATGACCTGAATAATTGTCCAACCTCTCTTCCAGACTCTGTGATTCTGTCTCCCTAGCATTTGCAATATGTTTCTTTTCAAGTTGAGAATCAGATCTACTCTCAGATATTTCAAGCTCAATTTTTATTTGGACATCAGAGCTACCAGAACTCCTGAGAACAGGATTATTACATTCCGAGGTCACATTTGCATCAGTCTCGCTGGATTTCACGCATTCTTTGATATCATTGATGGTCGCTGTTGCCGTAGGGATCTTTTCGGATGTTAAAGCTTGTCGGTTGGCTGATCCATTAAAACTATGACTCCTACCCAATTGTATGTTTTGCTTTCTTACAACACCACCATTGCAACTGAGACTCTTAAGGGTACAAGAGGATTCTGAATCCAAACCGTTAGCAAACTCTACAGTAACAGTGCCAAGAGCACAGTCATGGCTGCTCCTCTTCTCATTTTCCATTCCATTCCCATCTTCATTCGTGTAATCAAGTAGGCCTTCATGAGCTATTTCCATGTTCTTGGATTCTCCTACTTGGACTGCTACTTGAAGACAAACCAAAGGTTGCACTGCTCTTTTGCCCGATGGTGCAAAAGCCTCAGAATTAGGGTCTTCCCCAACTATCTTCTCAAAAGAATGATGAACTTCATTATCCTGAGGCTTCTCAGAGGCAGCTGTGTTTTGCTTCACTTCAACACTTAGGTCTTTTAGCAGGTTCAGACTACTCTCAGCCGGTGCCTGCACATCATCCACCTCCATATCCATTCGATCAGCAAGCAGCTGCATCTTTCCATTCACATCATTAGCACTCGTAGGCTTGACATCAGACACACTGTGGTTCTTATCCATTTGAACCTCACATAGAAATAATTTTCCATCCTGGTGGGACGATAGCGGTACAGTCGAAGACCTATTGCCCCCTTGGATTGTGTCGACAGAATTATGTGTTTTCCCACTGTTACGACTAGACCTGGGCCTGTTCCTTCGAGCATAGGCTTGATTTTTAAACCCAAGGCGGACACCAACTGAGTCCTCAGATTCCCTTGCATTGTTATTATTTTGGCTCCCTTCAACATTATATTTCCTAGAGGAAGATGACTTCTCCCTGGCCGGAATATCATTATCACCAACAAAGAGCGATAGATTATCAGCAGTATTTGGTTCTCCTCCGAGAAGAGCTCCCAGCCTCCCGCTGCTTTCAGCAGAATCTCCATTTGGTGATGCAGTCAGCACAAAGCTACCTCTAGCTTCGCTAGATAGATTAACCCATGTAAAGCCAAATATGACTATATACAATACTACAAACCAAGACTCAGAAAGCAATGCACATCAAACATATATACCTTGCCAAACAATGTTCTGGCGGCTGATCCGTGAGTGAGGTAGATTGAAGACTAACAGAAGCTGCTAGCCTAAGTTTATAATCTAAGGGATTGCCACCCTACCATGCCAAAACGGAAACTCTTATTTACTAAATGGGATTGCGACCTCATGAAATGTATCAAGGAGAATGTTGAAGCGAAACAACAACAAACAGGTACACTTACCTTCTCAAGAAACTCTAGTTCCCTTCTCCTTTCCTGTCTCACATCAAATTCCACCCTGCACGTAGCTCATTTAGAATGCAGCTTTGATACGAAAAACAAAAAATCAAAGCACTCCAAAGTTGGATGGATATAGAGAGAAAATCAGTGAGGGTGGTTACCTGAGCTCCGCTTGAGCCTTTTCAATGGCTGCACGACGTGGAGAGGTTCGGTTCTCCAGCACAACAACTCCACTACCCACACGTCCTCCCCCTCTCCCTCCCATTGTTTCCAACTCTACGCATTTACCCCACACACACCCTCTGTCCTAACATCACCATTTCAGTCCATCAATCGAGGCTCTTCTGTCTGCTGAATGGATGGGAACATGGATCTGTCAAGATTTCAAGAACACATACCAACGCGCCCTGGGAAGCGCAATTCCTTCAAATGCACATATACAACTACAGAGAGCATGATAGAGGCCTTTCAATCGTGCTAAGGTGCTGCACCAAAACACTTTTATCTTGTATGAAAAATAACAAAATTTCTATAAAATAAAAGGAGCAAAGAGAGAAAAAAAATCGAAGCGAATAACATGGGTTAAGAGATGCCAACAAGTCAGCAATCATCATCTAAAAGAACAGATGGTCTACCATTGCCGCCACAATGAGCTGTCAAAAGACTGATTTTTTCAGTTTTCTTTTCTTTTTTGAAAGATAATAGTAAGCCCGAAGGACGAGTTACATCAAGTAGCAGAAGGACATAAGTCATGAGACACAAAAGATGAAAATTGAAGTTCATCAATAATTCTCTCAAAATTGAACAATGCGCATTTCAAAGTAAACACAGGTGCATTGTTCAAAGTAAACAATGCTTGCACAGGTGTGTAAGCAATGGAAAGAACCTCGCAGTTTCTTCATACAGTAACATAAACTTGTTTCTTCAGGAGAAAGGAATGTGAATAAAGATCTCCATAATGCACATTCATGTAACTTTGAAATAACAAAAGAAAAATAGATGCAGAAGTTCTACACCATCGAATGCATTGCAACCCTGTCTCGTGCATTTGTACTTGTGGCATTCAAATAGAATTACACGAACCAAAACTTTGCGAAATAATATATAGCTTACAAATTGCATAGAATGCATAAGACAATTACGTGATAAACCCTAAAAGGAGGCAAACTGTTAATTAGTTGAATGTGTGCATTCGCCTCATGGAGGCTCGGGAATCTCTCATTTGCCTTCTCTTATGAGATTAAACAATTATTCCGGGGTGTTCAGAGATAAGGAATCACTCTTTCAGAGACAAGGGAGGGGCATGAAGCATCAGAGCGCAGACAAAGACAGTATTTTTTTGTAGATTCTAAAATTTAGGGTTTAGGGTACATGGACTTTTATCTATTTAACTTAGGGTATTCGGGTACTTTTTTTTTTTTTAGAGAATTAAGGCGTAGAGTTGGAAGTTTAATTTTGTAAAAAATGAGGGATATGTTGTTAAAATTGCTTAAAGAGCAAGATAGGTTTTAGGATTTTTTTTTTTTTTTCTATAAATATGCAAGTCGTACCTCCCCGAATCAGGAAATGATCATTATCGTTTGGGGGTCCTGCCTCCACCGGGTTCTTCACAGTGGGTCTATCTAATGGTGTTTGTTTCGCGTTGCCCGTGGGCACCCGATCGTTGGCTATTGCTTGCAAAACTTTTATCCTTGGATTTTCTCCTTGCCAATCATGGTGCTTTTTGTAGGGAGGACAAGAAACACTACCCTTGGGCATTCATTTGGCATTGGGTAAATGGTTCAGCACCTGTTTGAGTGGCATTTCAAATTTTAATCCTCTTTTCGGGGGAAGAAGTGCTAGCAATCATGGCTGGATATTTGAAGCTAAAGAATCTACTGAGGATTGGATCATCTCTTTGTTCATTTTTTGGACCCAGCAACACAAAGCTCTGATTTCGAACAGGTGCTTCAAACTAGAGAGTGAATTTATTGGGCTGCTCTGCCTGACGGGTCCACCAAACCGGACCGTGATGGCTACTCATTTTTTGTCATTACCAATCGATCAACTTCACTGCTGCCCAAGTGTCAGCTGCTCTCTCCTTGAAGGCATCAAACTTTGCCAACTCTCTTATTATCGAAAGTAAGCCCTTGCTTGGGCTTCCAACTCAGTCCCCCTGTGCGTGGCAGCTCAAGCCTCTTTCGACCAAATTTCAACATCAAAAGCTCACTCATCGTCTCCTTCAAACATTTCTCAAGAAGTCCAAAGAGGGTGCCATTTCCCCCTGCTTTTCCTCTTCTTTTTTTTTCTTTTTTTTCCCTTTTTTTTTTTTTATTTATACATATGGGCCCATTTTGCATAAGAACACAACTTGTATATCTCTCGTTACATAGGTTCTAGTATAGGGGAATGATTTAAAGCATCAGTTGTATAATACTATAACGCAATCATCTTCGACAACCATGTTTCAGATATTTGTTTGATATGGATTTTAAATATATATTCCTTTTATTCTAAAAAACAATCACAAAAAAAAAAAATTTGAAAAAACGTTTTAGAAAGTGGTTTTTTTAGTCCAATTAATATAAGCAGTCTATTTTAGTGAGATGGTTAGATATACTTCACATAAGGATTTTTTTATTTTTAAATTTTTTATATAGCATTATCATCATTAGATTAAAATGCTAAAAAAGAAAAAAGTGATTTCGAATTTGTTAAGGCCTAGATCTTAAAATTCACCAAATGGGCGATTGAGATTCATTGTTGGAGGGTACTAATATTGACCATATTTAAGTTGCAAATTGATTTTTTTTTTTTTTTTTTTTTTTTTTTTTCGATGATTGATTACGAGGATGAAGAGAATGTGTGTGCAAATTTATGGTTTCTAGAGGTGTGATTGCATTACACTACAATACAACCCCTCCAGTGCATATCTTTTATGCTGTAGGAAAAACATAAAAACGTGTCTTTTTTAAAAATTAAAATTAAAATTAAAAAATTAAAATAAAATGAATAAATAAAACAAGAAAAGGTTTCTATTCTTCCCCTACAGCATAAAAGATATATACTTCCGCCTGCATCCAACCGTCAAATTTAGATTAATTGAGCCACTAACCATTTAATTTAGATCTGATGCCTTAGAGTCTTTTATTTTTAATTTTTTCTACTAATTATATGAATATGAAATTTGGTACATACTATCACTTCAATGGGTGAACCTAAATAAAATATTTTTTATAAAATACAATGGCCAAAATACCCTTAAAACTTTTAGGGCATTTTAGTCAATTTATTTTATTGAGAATATTATTTTTATATTTTTTATAGGTGATAGTTCAAGAAAAGATTGGACGTCCAAATTTGGTGTCAAAATTTTTTGTATTAAAAATAAAATAGTATAGAGGGTGACATTGTGATGGAGTTATCTAAGCCATCCATTTAGAATTGACGGTTGGCTAGGGGGAACCATAGAAGTTTTATGATGTATGGGAAGCATAGAAAGCTTGCCCTAAAAAGAAATGTGACTTTGGCTAAAACAAAAAACGGTAATTGTCTTGGAGAGAGAACAATGACGTGGGCAGATTATCACATACAAGGTGCAATTTGTATAGAACTGAGGCTCTAAAACATCAAATTAGAATGCACCTTTAAATAATATTGAGAAATATGGTTTTAACATTGAAAATATTTGTAATAGACTTAAAATATATTTTTATCTTTAATTATAAAATTTAAAGCTTAAAAAATAGTGTAGATCGAGCATATATATTGTCACACCCCCAGTTTTCAAACATTCCCGAGGTGCAACAGACAATTCTTATACTATCTATATATAAAACAAATTTAGAATTTCTACTACTATATACGAATTGCACCAAATAGTGTAATTTTAATCTGTACAAATTCTGCCCACAACCGATATTAACATGAAGACTAGATAAACATATCTTGATAGAACAAAAATTACATCAATGCCTTTGATCAAAAGTTACAAAGGGAATGTCAATCATGCCTACACATTCTTCAAAGATAGTCCTGCTGCATTCGAACTATGAGACTGCAATTACCCTGAAAACATTTACCATAGTTTGGTGAGTTTGGTTACTCAGTAAGTGATCATCATGGTCCTCAAAAATAATCATGGTTGGAAGATATAAACATTTTCTGAAGAATGTATGTTAAAAACAACCTGAATTGCAAGCAAAGCATTTATAGATAACAATTACACTTTCACAAATACACAGTTAAACATAATCCAAATGATTGATATGATTATAAACATTTCAACAAAGATGCATAATTCAAAGGATTTCACAAAATGCCCTACTGGCGTCCCAAGTAGGTCACCTATATACCCCACCAGCATCCTGATAGGTCCAAACAATCCCTGCAGATCCAAACCTACCTCATCGGCGTTCCGGATGAGTTCAAATAGCCCCTATCGGATAAGTTTAAATAATCCCAGCAGGTCCAAACATACATCACCGGCATCCCGGATGAGTCCAAATAGTCCCTATCGGTGTAACGGGATAGATCATAACAATCCTTGCAGGTCCAATCATACCTCACTGGCATCCCGATGAGTCCAAGTAGTCCCTACAGGCATAACCGAATAGGTCATAACGATCCCTTCAGGTCCACTTAATCAAATTATTTCTGAAACTCTTTAAACATCAGAAAGCAACAATATCATATATGCAAAATATCATTGAAATCATTAACATGAATTCACTTAAAGCAATTTAATAACAATCACTTTCATTGAAATATCTGTAAGTAGCCAGTTAAACATTTTGTGCAATAATTTATGAAATGTAGTAGTTTTGAAGAACATTATTGAAATCAAACACGATAACAGTCTAGTATCAATAGACAAACTTTTATCAGAATCCAAAATTAAATACGGAATTATTACAATTTATGAAATTACCAATTTGTAAATAATCATTTCATAGGCAATACTACAATCAAGTGTAAAAATATCAGAGACAATTAGTATGGTTCCCTTTGAGACAAGCCGAGTAATCGCAAACTAAGAGCGCCCGACCATCTTTGCAAAGGAAGCAGACATCCTTTGAAATCTCTTTCTTTCGCTTCTTCCCCTTTTTCCCTTTACTAAATAGTAAACTCTACGCACCCTAGTAGTAGAGAGAGAAAGAAATATGTCATTTACTAAACATAACAGTAAACAGTTAGAGAGAGAGAGTTTCGAATAAAATAGAAATACCTCATATGCAAGGTGTTTTACAAATGAGATAAGAGGAATGTAAAGCCGCCACGTATAAACAAAAGCTTGTGTTAACATAAAGTTTTAAGATGGTGGACCTAATGTCCACCCAAATAAAATTGAACCCTCAAGCATATTAACAATAATATCGTTTTATTTATTGTTAATATAAAAGTAGCAATATATTCCTATTATTATTATCATTACTAATATATAATTATTATTTTATTTATTTATTTTGTATTTATTTTTATTAACACAAATAATATTATTTTTCCATTTCAAAAATTGTGGGTCGTCACATATATGAAAACCTTTAAAATTGACGATCCAAAAATACATTACAATTGCCCTATTTCCAGAGCTTGAAATCCATTTTTTTCTCATGTCCATATATCTTGACGCCGAGATGATCAACCTGAAGATATTTGGGCATCAAAACAACCTCTTATAATGAAATTTTTGAGGTGGGCTCCAATTTGATTGTTTAGAGTCTCGGCTCTATATAAACTTCTCCCTTACATAAATGATAGAGGAGTGCCTCCCTTCTATGTTCCCCACTTGTTAAGAGCGTCGAGGCCATATGTAGGTGATGCATTGGACAGTCTTTCAACTAGTCAAGACAATTATTGTGGGTCGTTTGACCCAATCAGTCCACCGTTTAACGGCCTTCTTTATGATAATCCACATCTCAAGGTTGCAAGGAGATCTATGAGGGGAAGGCCAATTTTTTTAAGGAGTTCATTTTAGTTTGTTATGTTCTTATAGGGGTGGCAATGAAATCGTACCCAACCGAGACCCGACAATCAAACCTGACCAGGGTCCAGGTATGGGGCAAAAAATTGGACCCAGTGGGTCGGGTTCGGGTCCGGGTCAAAATCTTGGACCCAAATACTATTCGAGTCTTGGTCCATGTAGACCCGACCCAATATAATATTTAAATATGATATGTATATATTTATTTATTTATTGGGTCGGGTCTGGGCCTGATAACTTCGGGTCCAAATGGGTTTGGGTCCCATAAACTTTGTTGGGGTCCAGCCCGACCCGGACCCTACCCGACCTATTGCCACCCCTATGTTTTTTAGTGTCTTAGTGAATGCTAGTATTTTAATTAAAGTTAGGGTCAATTTAATGATCTTTTATGTTTTAATTTAAGTGAAGATACTTATGAGGATTTTAATAATATAGTGAGGTAGTTTTGGTTTCTTTCTATAATAATGTAATAAAATGGTCTGGAGTGTTAGGGTTTTTAACACTTTTAGGGAGTGAATAATAAAAACATGTTGTGAATGGTAATAGCTAGAGTGTTGGGGTCACTTTTTTGTGCAAGAAAAGTCAGATCCACTCAAAATTGACCTCTTTTGATAGTTTATTAAATTATTTTCTCGATTTTCCTACATCAAATTGCTATCAGAGCATACGTTGTTTTCAACAACAAAGTTGAGAATTATAGCTACTGCTATAGGCTCATGAAACTATTGCAGGTTCATGCCCATTAAAACCTATATACTAGTTGTAATTCCAATGGGCTGCATGAAGTCATTGTCATATTGTTATGGGTTCATGGCCATTAAAACTTGCAATTCCTATGAATAATGGACCTCATGCCATTAAAACCTGTAACTCCTATGAATAATGGACCTCATGCCCATTATAACTTGTGGTAACAGCTATTGTAACTCATATTGTAATGGTTGTAATTCTTTTGCATGATGACCTACCCATAGTGTAACCCCCGAAGGAATATGTATCTATATGGCACATTGCTCTATGATTTGTAGAGTGTGAAAAAACATATGTATTTACTTGTACTTGAATATTATTCTCTCTTCTCGCCCAATCTTAACATGGTATCAGAGCAGGACTTGCAACCCTATGATACCCAGTACTTCACGTGACCCTATAATCATGATTTTTCTTCCTTCTTGGGCTTGAAGTTATGATGTATCAACAACCTTGTACTTCCAACAAGATCATATCACTTTCTTTTATTAATAAGTTTTCATCCCAAACTCCTTTCTTTTTCAACAACATCATGTTTCCAGCAACCTTACATTTGCAACAACTTCATATTTCTAGCAATCTCACATTTCCAGCAACCTCACAGTAACCCCAAACTCCTTTCTTTTTCAACACCTCATATTTCCAGCAACCTCATATTTTCAGCAATCTCACATTTGCAGCAACCTCACATTTGAAACACATAAATCAAAAAATCAAAAATAAAACCTTAGGATTTCTAGTTCGAGAGAGAGGGAAAATCTCATAAATCAAGCACAATATTTCCACGAGAAGTAGTCAATCTAACAACCCAAGATTGATGATTACTATAATTAAGCTAGACAGGAAACCGGAGGAAATTGGATTGTATCACAAGAAAAGTGAGAGAGCATCCTACAAACGATCCATACCACATGATGAATGGGAAAGTGAGATCTTGACAGTAGTGGCATGGCTCCTTCATTCGATCCAGCCAAGTATCAGTAAAGGGTTGTTGCTTCTTAAGACTGCAAAGTATATATGGGAGGCAGTAGTCAATACATACTCACAACAACATGATATGGCTAGGATTTACCGATTGCATCGTTAAATAGAAACTTTGTAGCAAGGAGAAATGATTGTGGAAGAGTACTTTGGGAAACTAAACCAAAAGTGGGAAAAACTAGACCATTGTCAGCTTATTAATCCCACAGTATTAAAAAAAAGTTTGGGCAAAGATCTTTGAGTTCTTACTGAGCCTACATCCCGCCATTAAACTTCAAAGAGTAAAGATTATAGGAAAGGACAAATTTTCCTCTGTTGAATATGTCTATGATTATGCAAGGGGAGAGGCCAGTAAAAAAACTATTGCAAAAAGACAAAACTCAAGCATCCATCATGAACGATCAGCCTTTGCAACAAACTTCAAGCTAGAGAAAAGTGGGCATAAAAGGGTGAAGTCTTGCTCTACTATCTCCAGCCGAAAAGAAAAATCTTAAATGCTCCCATTGTGGGAAAAGAAGACACTCAAGAGCATTGTTAGAACTTGCATCCACACTTGGGTATGAAACCAAGGATTGCAAGTGCCCATGTTGTATCGAGTGAGGGGGAGGAAATCTCAGTCACACAACCCAATTTATCCAGTCCAAGAGATTAGGCCATCAAAGAATTATAACATTAGTTGACTACTTTTAAGGCTTTATTCAACTATAGAACACTAGTGGAACAGCCAGGTACATATGCAATTGTAAACTAGGTCAACTCCACCTCTTCTGCACCTTAGATCATTGATTCATGGGCTATTGACCATATGATTGTAAGAAAGTCTGTTTCTTATCTTTTTCTCCCACTTCTAGTGAAGTTAAACTTGTTGATGGATCCATGACTAGTGCCTGTGGTAATGATACATGTAAACTTCTATCATCCGTTTCCTTATCCTCTATAATGAATGTGCCTTCTTTTCTTTCCAATCTTTTTTCTGTTAGTAACCTGATGAACTAGCTAAATTTCAATGTGTTTATACTCAAAATTGCGAGTAGGGGACTTCGCCTCCGACTTGGCTTTGGGTGTGAATAAATTAATAAGTTGATAGAGTTTAGGTATCATCAAATTTCATTCCAAGGGAGAATCGGTCTTAAGACCTTATCCCTCTTATATTGCCGACAGAGCCGGCTTCCCTACTAGCTTAACCTTGGAACTCAACCAATAAAGCCTTTGAAAAAGGGTTTTACATCAAATGGAGATTTTAGGAAAATAGATTTAGAAAGAGAATGAGGGAAGAGAACCACAAATAAACAACTAAACTAGAAAGATGCAAATAAACAAGAGTAAATAATCTAACTATAAGATGCAAGAAAATAAGAAATTAAAGAGCATAAAGATGAGAGAATGAATATAATCTAAACATGCATGACATAGAACAAAAGAGAGAGATAATAATATGGAATTACAAGCGTGGTTGCGAAGAAAGACAAAGACGAGATCCTCTTCAAAAAGACAGAGGGATATGAGCATGAAATACAAATAAAGATAATAATACAACATAGAAAAGAATAGGATGAGCGAGATAAATGAGAAAAATAATACTAATAAATGACATGCGACGATAGTAATAAAACTAAGTACAATGAGGAAATAAAAGGAGAGAGCATGAGAATGAGGGTTAAGACGAATGAAATAGAGAGAAATAAGGGATGATACATTAAAAGGGGGGGAGAGAAGTGGATGAACACAAATTATTAACAAAAGACAATAAAATGTGAGAAAAATAGATGTAACAAGAATATGATGAAGACAACTAATCTATTGAACAAGATATAAAGGAAATAAATGAAATAAATATAAAAGAGAGTAGGGAATGAGAGGGATGAAGAAGATGATATTCAAACCATAGAACAGGAGGAAAGAAAATATATTAAAACAAACACCCATAACTAAAATTAAAGAGCATAATAAATGAGAACAAACAAATACTAGATTAAAGAAGGTGATAGATTGGATAGATTTACATTATTAAATGAGTAAGAGGGGAAAACAGAAACACAACAAATTAAAAGAAGTAAATACAACAAGAAAAAAAGATAAATTAACCACACAAAAGGATATGAAAGATAAGGGTGAGAAGAAAGAACCTATGCTATCCAATAGAATAAACCCGGATGAGACACGAATGTCACAAACCAAGAAGATGACTCACTACATAAGGAAAGAAAATCGCTATTTAATGAAGAGGAAAATGAGGGAGAGAAAGATCTTCATTATCGAATAAGTAAAAAGAGAAATAAATACAACAATCTAAAAGGATAGATACAATAAAGGAAGAGACTAACAATATATCAAAAGAGATGGAGGTTAAGTGAGGGAAGATTTATGCTATTAAATAAAAAAAATAGGAAAGAGCATAAATATAACAAAACATAAGGAAATGGATGCAAACTAGCAAATGGACAATGATCATGCAATAAGTAGATTAAAAGGGGAAGGAGATGATCAAATATAACTACATTAAAGGAGAAAACAAGGGAAAGTCGATAAGATCATAAATGGGGGAAAATAAGTGAAACATAAACAAAATAGCTAAAAGAGGAATAAATGCATGAATCAAAAGAAGATGAAGAAGAAAGAAAAGTAAAGCCATGAAATGAAGAAAGGAAAGAAGATAATCATAAATCTAAAAATAAATGTTAGAAAAATCAATGAAAGAAGAAGGAAAATGACATTTAGGCTGGGCTCCCAGGCTCGACGCCCAGAGTCGGCACCAATTCAGATCGCAAAGTTGTACAATCAATCCCTAACTTTTCGGTTCATAACAGGACAAATAGAAATGGGAAGAAGAGAGCCCAGAAGATTTGATTATTCGGACCACCTTTGGTTTGAATTGTAGCTTGAAGGAGTTCGTATTTGTAGTTTTGAATTAAAGGATTTGGTAGGATGGGAGTTGCTCAAAGGGAGCTCACCTTGGGCCTTTTCTCTCAAGCTCAACTTTAGGCATAAGATCAAGAGATTTTGGGCGTAGTTTAGGCACAAAATTCTCAGAATTTCAACCCTTAGGCTTGAGGAAAAAAGGCTATATATATAGGCGAAAATAGACCCCTCACAGCCTGTAGGCCAGTTTTGTGCAATTTTTAGGTCGAACTTCAACGACACTGGGATTGGCGCTGGAGTTGGTTGGAATGACGTCATGTCATTAATGTTGTAATAATGACAGTAAATAAATATTAATTGCTCATTCATGCGGGTTATGTACAACCTGTTAGAATTTGGTGTCGACGGCATTCTAACTGGCTTCAAACACTGTTCGGGACACTTGTCACATTCTGGTGGCTTTGATTTGGTCCTCAGGTGGACCAATCACAGCAGCTTTAACCTATTCTGGCTAGCGAGGGTGACATTCGGACTGTCGTCGAATACCAGATCTCCCACCGTTTTGATTGTACCTTCGTATGATCATCAACCAATGAGAGTTCGACAACCTCGCTTCGTACTGACATTTGACATGTTAGTATGGGCCTATCATATCGGCGGGTACAGACGGACATGTCAGCCCATCAATTCAATCACATCGGTCAGGCTGTGCCCCGTCAGGTGAAGGTATAAGGACCTGACATTGGTAGAAATGGCACTAGCGATATTGGCACTACTGTCAGACTTCTTGGTCATGTCATAGCTTGAAAATGGAGCCCTGGGGCTTGACATCATTTGGATTGGTGCTGGCACCAATGGAAATGGCATGAGGTATTTGTTCTCTCGGGTTGCCAATGCCATGACTAAATTGCCTTTGGTACCTCATTGTCGAATGTTTGGTAGGGCTTTGGTGCCCATTGTGGTAACATCAAAGTCTCTCCTTCTGAATGCTTCATTATTAGGCCACTTTGGGTTTGTCTCGCTTTGTTTTGCCTCTTGACGCCATTGTTCCCACTAGAGCAATGAGGATTTGATGGAGGCTCAGTTTATGGAGAAGGGGTCTTGGTGGGGTGAATGGTTTCAAATACCCATGTGATCTACTTAAGACATTTCAACCTATCTATAACTTCTACAATCGAGATCGGGGTGTTTACATAATGTCACATTTTACCCCTCACATTAAAACGAGGAAGATGATTGGTGGTGGTCGTAAGGACAATGGGTTGTACATGTCCAACACATGATGCACTTCAACTGCTCTTAGCACTGAGTCACGTAGTCATGAGTAAGTCATGTTGTGGCACATCCGCTCCAACCACATCTCTCTGAAATCCTTAAAGTTGTTGCTTCCAAATAAGTTTGTTTATATAAATGTTCCTCAGTTATAATGTCAGACCTGTTAATTGTCTAAACATTGTAGGACTTCTTTTCTACTAGTGAAAATAAAGCTCTAAGCCCTTCCATCTTGTTCATTCTGATGTTTAGGGGCGTCTTATTACTTTTGTTTTTGAATCATCCTCATATTCTTTTTCCAACTATCTGGTGTCAGCTACATGAATCTTAGTTCACCATATTTAGGGTCATACCCTTCATGAGGCCATAAGTCCATATAACTTTTATCATTACTTCCAATCATGTCATTTTGGGCCTACCCCTTGTATTTCTTGAACCTTCCACTTGAATTAACTCACACATCCTAACAGTTGTTGCACTGGGTCTGCGATACATAATCAACCCACCTAAGTGTACTTTCTCTCATCGTATCGCCTATTGGTGTCACACTTAAGTTTTTTTAAATGCATTTATCCCTTCTTGTCTTGTCACTCATCCATCTCAACACCCTCATCTCAACTACACTCATCCTATGGGTATGTTGCTTTTGGTTGTCTAACATTCTACCCGATAAAGCAAAGTTGGTATCGCAATAGTCCTTTAGAACTTGCTTTTTCAGCTTAATTGGTATGCGGCGATCACATAAAACTCCGGTTACATATCTCCACTTTGCCCACCCAGCTCTAATTCTATGTGTGACGTCTTCCCCAATCATTCATTGATGACTTCTATCATTATACTTGGATCTATCTTATGGAAAGCAGAGATGAAGTACCTTCAATAGTTAAAATATTTCATAAAATGGTTTAGACCCAGTTTGAGACCCAATAAAAAAAAATTTGTTCTGATAATGCACGAGAATATCTAAACCATGCATTAAAGAATTATTTTCAAGAACATGTTATAAATAATCAAAGCATCGTATTCCTATAAACCGCAATAAAATGGTGTGCTAGAATGGAAAAATAGACACCCGTTAGATGTGGTGAGAGTTATCTTAATAGCAATGAAAGTTCCTATGACATATTGGGATGAAGTAGTTCTTATTGCTGCCTATATGATCAATAGAAGGCCTATACATGTTTTTGATGTTCGTATCCTTTCAAACTTCACCATTCACTTCCTTTGTTTTCTCTTCCACTAATGGTTGTATGCTTTGTGCATACACTGGATGATGTAGGAAAATTTGAGGAAGCAACAATAACAGCAAGAAATAAAGCTAAACACAAATACAATTCAAAAAACTGTGGGTTTCTTCTCTACGCTAAGCTACAATTTCCAAAAGCCTAAGTTTTTCTCTCTTGTAATTTCTAAAAATCATATGGAATTGACCCCCACACACCTCTTGTATATGATAATTTGATGGTTCAAGTACAAAAAGTATTCAAACAAATAATACATTAACTCATATATCCTAACTTAAATTTCGCAACAATAGTTTTACCCATGTGAACATACTCATGAATAGTGATTGCAAATAATACTCACAAAGTAAAAAAAAAAAAAACTACAATCCCTAAAAAACTAAAGAAACCTAGAAATAAACCTTAAAACTAAATTTATAATATACACCCTTTAAAATTGAATAAAAATAAAAAATAAGAACAATTTTGCCCTCCATCATTCTCCCCTGGTTGGAAAAAACTCGTCCTCAAGGTTTGAAGTGAGATAAGATGAATTCAACATCAAAACCACTCTCTTCAATGTTTTTTTTTCTTTATTGGCTCAAATATTATTCGTGGTAAAAAGAATTCCTCAAAAAACAGATCCTGGATAAAAATTTGTTGATCATTTGACAAAAAGCCTTGTAAGGGATGACATTTGTAAGATGACAAAAAGAATATGGCTAGAGTCTATTGAGTAATCATCTACAGTGGGAACTCAACCTAGCTTTTTGTACCTTCCAAATTATAGATTCAAAGTGGTAATAACAAATTGTATGTATGATTAGTTTGGTCACTGAACAACAAAGTACTTTTGGCACCCATTCCTATAAAACCTAAGTTTACTTATGACTTATATGTTAATAGGTTAAATTATACTCTTAATGTTGTCTATGGACTATATATAAGTCGAAGTGTTTTAAATACATTAGCAATCTTGATAGACACACCTATTTAAGTTTGGAAGTGAGGCCACTTCCTATGAGACGTGATTCATTTATAGAGTACTTATGAAATAAGGCTATAAGCATAAGGTTCAAAATATGCTTGCAACTTAAAGACATCAAGTTGAATATTGTTTGTGAGTTATACTATCGATTTGTTAGATAAGTAATCTAATTCAAATCTATCTGCTTCTACGATACTTGATGCACTCTGTAATGAGCACTCCAAGTGAAAGTCCAAATCAAAATAAACTTTCATAGTATAGAAATAATACGTTTCCTATATTTTTTTCTTGTAATTTTGAAATAGTGAAAGAAAATGTTAGTATTTTTCGTTTGAAAAATACTTGTGTTCATTTCAAAACAACAATATGGCTTTTGTGGTTTTTCCTAAGTTTGTTGTCTCACATTGAAGATGAGAAAGTTAATTGAGTTGTACTTAAGTAAGCATTCCCATATCTTATACTCTTAGTACAAGGTGAAAGAAAGATGGTGCATGTGTGAAACAAGCGAAGTGTGCATGCACGAGGGCAAGGGTGAAGGCGAGGGAGAGGGCGAAAGGGCACTTGATGGTGCATGCTCGCAACTCGATATCGTTTTTTTAACTCAACTCGTGTGGAACATCCAAAGGTCATCTAGCTGTTGATGAATGGACGTTCGTAACAACCGCCTTAAGGGGGTGCATCCAACAGTCATCTAGCCATTTATGAATATAGGCTTGTAACAACAGCATTAAAGGAGTGCATGTAACTTATAGGTCAATATAACTTGTAGTTGTTGGTAGAGCAAGTATCCACCACTGCAGGTAATGTGCAATATCCTTATAGCTTTATAATAAGGGCCCTCCTTCCCATATAAGGTCAACAGTTTAATAAGGTTTTTTGCAACTCTCTCTACATACATTTATTTGCATTTCTAGGGAGCACAACAGTAGGCTAATCTCTTTCTGCTCATTTTTATCTCGTTATCTCTCTAAATCATCAAAATTTAGGTGTCTAGTGTGTGGGTTCCACGCTTGGGTGCTTAGAGCTTGGAAACATCATAAAGAGATATATTTGTTTTCCTATATTTTGAGGACGAATTGCCCTTCTTATGCACACGAAATATAGTATCGAAGGGGTACAAATATTTGTCATGAGATAACGCTCATATGTGCCTAAAAATAAGAAAGCCCTAAGCATCGAATTTCTAGTTTTATACTACCTCTTACCCCATTTTCACCCAATATTTTTCCAACAGAGAGGGTGCATGGAGAGACAGAGAGGGAGAGAGCATGGTGCATGGAGAGAGAGAGATTGTGAAGCTTGGAGAGAGAGAGATAGAGAGCATGGTGCTTGGAGAGAGAGAGAGGGAGAGAGCGTGGTGCGTGGAGAGAGCATGGTGCGTGGAGAGAGATAGGGAGAGAGCATGGAGAGGGAGTGAAAGAAGGAGAATATGAGAGATATAAGGAGAAATAAGAAATAGATATTTAAGGAAAGATTGATAAAGATTTAAGGGGAGAGAGGTGAGTAAGAGGGGGGAAAAAAATGAGAGAAAAAATTTTATGATCGGTATTTAATTTAAGGAGAGATATTGTTGGAGAGTTTAAGGAGGTGAGAACCTCTAGCTTTGCCACTTTTGAAAAGAGAGACAACAGTTGAACTGTTTTTTAGAAAGAGAGAGAATAGGGGGAGTGATACGCGTCATAAAAAGACATCTATTAAAAATAAGCAATGTATAAATTCGGATTTCCAAAACCTTGACTATTCAGGTTATATTTTATTGAACAAAGCCTTAAGGAAAGTAAAATCCAAAAAAAATTTGAAACTTCCTATACTGAACACAAATTACCGATCCTATGAGTACCTTCGAAGAAAAACAAAAGCTGAAAAACAAGTAACATCTATAAAAAAATCAAAATTTGAGGATATTCTTTAGAATAACAAATTTATATAAGGTTGCAACTTTATACTGTGGATAAAATACACACCTTAAAAATCCATCAGAAAAGGTTATTCTGACACTGAAAAAACCCGCTAATTGATCATCCCAATATCGAGATATAAAAGATAAAAAAAAGAAGATAAAAATTTAAACTTCATATTATACATGATATTTGACTATGAATATTATTTATTATTAGATTTTAACAATATACGAATTCCGTAAAATGAAAATTTATTTATATATTTGTTAAAAGTAATAAAATATGGATACCCATTACTTATAGCTTATAGCTTTTGTGAACATCGAGGAATGCATGTGAAAGTGGTAATAAACTCGTTATATGAAGGCCATTGATAGCCACTAATTGGGTTTTGGGTACATTGAGAGAGAGAGAGAGAGAGAGAACTTGCTCTGCAACCAGAGACCTCAGTCTGTGGAGAGTTTAGGGTAAACAGCAAGCACCTAGTTGGAGTTCATGTGGAGCATGAAGCGTTACAATGCGGACCTAAACACCTTGCTTTAGACGGTTAAACAATCGTTCTAGAGAGAGAGCACGTATGTGTTATGGAGGCAAAGGGACATCTCAATCCTTTTCTCGTTTCACAGAGATAGAGCTAGAGGAGGAGACGAACCTACCTTGTTTAGAAAGGAAAAATAGATAACACAACTTTTATGGTGGTTTGTAAAGAGAGAGAGAGAGAGAGAGAGAGAGAGAGAGAGAGGGTGTTTTTTTTATTCTATGGGTAGATCAGAGAGAGATACAGAGCAGGTTTGGGGGTTTACTTCGGAGAGGGGCTGAAGCCATTAAGAGGTGGGATTATTAAGAGAAACCTCACCCTTTAGGAATACGCGATGACTTGGGCACCTTGTTAACACCAGGAAGAGTGATTGAATCTGGGGAGTGCTTTGGGGACTGTAGAGTGAGGGTTTCAGGTGAGGGTTTGGAGGAGGGTTTCATGCTAGGGTTTCAAGCAAGGGTTTGGGGGACTGTAGAGTGAAAGAGACAAAGATCTTGAGGTTTGAAAGAAGGTAAACTTTCAGGCAAGGGCTTCAAGCAAAAAATTATTCAAATAGAAAGGGTCCTATAAATACCTTAAAGGTGGAGCATAAAAAGGAACTAGAAGAAAGATTTGCCAGGAGAAAAATTCAGAAATCCAAGAAGAAAGGAAGGCTTCAAAGAGAACTTGACAATTTGGTATGCCATATTAACTATGATCACGAAGGGGCTTCAAAGAGAACTTGACAATTTGGTATGCCATATTGACTATGATCACGCTTCAAAGAGAACTTGACAATTTGGTATGCCATATTAACTATGATCATGGAAGGCTTCAAAGAGAACTTGACAATTTGGTATGCCATATTAACTATGATCACGGAAGGCTTCAAAGAGAACTTGATAATTTGGTATGCCATATTAACTATGATCATGGAGGCTTCAAAGAGAACTTTACAATTTGGTATGCCATATTAACTATGATCACGGAAGGCTTCAAAGAGAACTTTACAATTTGGTATGCCATATTAACTATGATCACAGAAGGCTTCAAAGAGAACTTGACAATTTGGTATGTCATATTAACTATGATCACAGTGAGGTAAGTGCTTGTTCTCGCGTACATTCTGAACCTTTGCAACCTATGTTTGCTGATCCTTCAAGGGTCACCAAACATAGAGGTGGTTACCAGTATGTATGAAAGTGTTACGTTGGAATGTCAGGGGCCTCAATAGTGCTCAACGTAAGAGATGTGTTCTTTTCTTTTGCATGAATGACAGATCTGATCTCTTACTTCTCCATAAAACTAAATTGGAGGCCTCGACTCTTCACACTGCTAGACTGATTTGGGGAAACAGTTCTCTGGATTTTTGGGGAGTAGATGCTTCTGGTTATTCTGGTGGTATTTGAGTCCTCTGGGACCCTTTGGTTTTGAATGCTTCACAAAACTTTCTTTCAAGTAGACACATTTCTATTGTTTTTCAAGGGCCTTTAGATAATTTTTCATGGTATTTATCTGTGGTGTATGAGCCTAACAAAGCTGCTGACAGATCGGATTTTTTTGAGGAACTAGCAAATATTCAGTTAAATTTGAATGTGCCTTGGTTGGTTTGTAGTGACTTTAATATTATTGGATGGCCAAGTGAATCCGCTTCTTCTCCCCTTATGTCTTATTGTATGAGATTATTTGAAGGTTTTATACAGCAGTATGAATTGATTAATCTTCCTTCTGTTGGGGCTAATTATACCTGGTTCAATCATAGTTTACACGATCCTATTTTAAATAGATTAGACATGTTTCTTGTCTCTTCTGAGTTGGTTACTCGTTTCTCAAAGTTTTTTTCTGATTATGTCCCTCTTCTCCTTAACTCTGGTTAATCTTCCTTCTGTTGGGGCTAATTATACCTGGTTCAATCATAGTTTACACGATCCTATTTTAAATAGATTAGACATGTTTCTTGTCTCTTCTGAGTTGGTTACTCGTTTCTCAAAGTTTTTTTCTGATTATGTCCCTCTTCTCCTTAACTCTGACGGTTTCTTAACCCATTTAGATTTGAACTGGCGTGGCTATCAGAGAGATCTTTACTCAATCTGATTGAAGAATTATAGGAAGATACTACCATTGAAGGTTGGAAACGTTTCCAAATCTCAAAGAAGCTCCAACTATTGAAACATGTGATTATTACATGGAAGAGAAAAATTGGGGCAGCAAAGTCTCATATAGAGGAGTTTGTTAATGTTCAGTTTATGGGAGGAACTCTAACACATGATCAATTCAGAGACAAAAGCTTATGGGTGGCTACGTATAAACAATTGCTTAAATTGAAGAAAATTCATTGGAGACAAAGATCTCGTGTGAAATGGCTCAAGGAAGGAGATAAAAACACAAGATTCTTCCATGCTATTGCCAATGCCAGGAAAATGGTGAACTCAATTTAAAGCCTCCGTATTGAAAGAATAGACTGTGACAACATGTCAAAGGTTGTAAGGGCACTGGGTGATCATTTCATTAGTTCTTATGAGGCCGATAGTGGGATTCAACTATCCATTCAAGATCTACCTTTTACTAGGTTCTTATTAGAACAATCTCAGTGGTTGGAGATAAAATTTGAAGAGCAAAAAATCAGAGATGCAGTCATTGACCTAAGTAGACATAAGGCTCCTGGCCCAGATGGATACCCAATGGTTTTTTTTTCAATTTTTTTTGGAATATTTTAAAAGATTATATTATTCAAGTATTGGAAGAATTTTATTGGAGAGGTAAAATTAATATTGCCCTGAATTCCACTTTTATTACTTTAATTCCAAAGAAAAATGTCATTGCAAAGATCAAGGATATTCGACCTATTAGTCTTCTTGGGAGTCTATATAAAATCATAGCAAATATTTTAGCCAATATACTACGCCAGGTAATTCACATGGCTATTAAAGGACCACAATCAACATTATTGAAATATAGGTAAATTATGGATAGCATTTTGGTTGCACAATAATGTATCCACTCAAGAATCAAGAATGACAAACCATGCCTTATTTGTAAGTTAGGCTTTGAGAAGGCATATGATAAGGTTGATTGGGGGTACTACAAAGCATCATGGCTAATTTTCATTCAAGGTAGAGATTGTGGATTGATAGTTGTCCGTATTCTGCCCATTTTTCAGTTATTGTTAATGGTAAATCAATTGGTTTTTTCAAAAGATCAAGATGATTGAGACAATGGGACCCTCTGTCACTATTTTTATATACTTTGGTAGCTGAGAGTTTTAATATCATGCTTAATGTATTGGCAGTGCAAAAGATCATACCAAGTGTTAATATTCGTAATAATGATCTTATAGCATCACATTTACAGTACGTTGATGATACCATTATATTATGTGATCACACGATTAAATAAATCACTTGCCTATGGATTTTCTTGAAAAGTGTGGAACTCTCAACTGGACTTAAAATTAATTTGAGTAAAACTAAGCTCATTGGCAATTGGTTGTCCACAAATGGATGTAACCAAAATGACACATTTATTAGGTTGTGGGGTTGAGTCCTTACGTTGTATTTATTTGGAAATTACCTTAATGAATTCAAGGCCTTCAAGATCAATTTGGGATCCGGTGGTAGAGAGATTTGACAAGAAACTGGACACTTGGACAGCTAAAACTCTTTCTATGGGGGGAAGATATACATTGATTAAATCCACTTTGTCAAACCTCCCAGTATATTTTACATCTTTATTTAAGATGCCAAAAGAAGTTGAAAAGCAACTAGAGAAAATTATGAGAAACTTCTTGTGGGGAGATGACATAAGAAGGAAAAGACTTCATCTTGTGAGTTAGGAAAAAGTTTATAGACCAATGAAAGATGGAGGATTGGGTGTCAAGAGATTGAAACATATGAACTCGACACTTTTAATAAAATAGTGGTGGATGATCCATACATAACCTGGGTCTTTTTGGATGTTTGTTTTGAGAGATAAATATAGAATGGATTTGAACTTTGACCTCATTAAAGGTTCAAAAAATAAAGCAAGTTTGTCACATGTTTGAAGAGGTATTGACTATGAGAGATCTGTTTATCTACACCAATTCCAAAACTAGTAGGGAATGAAGAATCCACTCTTTTTTGGTTTGACAAATGGATTGGAGATGGCCCGTTGAGATACCTTTTCCCTGAGATTTTTTCAAAAGCTTTAAACGCACTAGCATCGGTCAAGGAGGCTAGTGTGGTGTTTATACTAATATTGTTTGGTCCATTCCTTGTAGGTACAGGAGAGGTACAAACATATTCATTGAGGAGTATCAAACCGTGTTGGAATTATTGAATGACACATATCACTTCAAATATGGATGACAACTTTATTTGGGATCTTACCGCTTCGGGAGAATTAGCAATCCCTTGACAGTTGCAACTATGGGTGTTACCACCAACACTCGTAGTGAAATTGTTTGGATATCACCACTAGTGAATTCCTTCAAATTTAATTTTGACGGAAGTTCACTTGAGAATCCAGAACCAGCTGGTTATGGTGGTCTCATGAGAAATAATTTGGGTCGCATTATATTCTCTTACTCTTGTCCTTATGATATCGCAACAGTAAATGAGGCAGAAGCACGAGGATTATTAGAAGGTTTGAAATTGCTATGCACTTTGGAAGGGGGCAGGATTATCGAAGGAGCTCGGCAAATGTCATTGCCTGTAGTAAGAGAAATGTCCATATTCATTGGAGATTAAGGACTATTTTTCATCAAATATAAGATATTTTGTCAACCTCTATGGCAACGGTCCAACATTGTTATAGAGAGGCAAATGAAGATGCCGATGTTCTTGCCAAAGGAGGAGTCCATGCTCCCTCTCTGTTGGCTACTTCATTTTTGTAATCTTCTGTCTTTGCTAATATATATTGTATTTTACATTTGAATTAATGATAAGTTGTACATTACCGTTAAAAAAAAGAAAGAAAGAAAGTGGTCATAAACTCAATGTACAAAACTTTTACCATGAAAAGAGAATTTCAATTTTTATATTTCAAAACTCATTGAGATACATGTTAATGAGTCATCGATGAAAATTTAAAATATAAACATAGAAAACGTTTCACAATAATTTATAGTTAGAAAGTTCAAAAAAATATACTCGAAATAGAAAATAAATTTTTTACTCGTAAACTATTATGAAGTTTACAATGTTATAAAAATTGATTTTTTTAAGCAATTTATCTCTCTAGAAAAAAAAGTGATAAAAAATAAATAAAATAAAACCATAAAATAATAAATATTGCATCATCAAATATGAGAGCAAATGCAGTAATACAAAATACAATCGACATAAGGCAAATTAAAAAATATTGAAATACAATTTGAATAAACACCCCTAACAAATTCAAAACCCTAAAGATCCACATATTTGTAGACCTAGAAAGGAAGGGAATATCATTACTCACATCGTCAAAGAAAAGGTCATAACTATGGCTCCAAGACGTAGCTAATTTCCCCAGAGAAAACCCCAATTGCTCCCTAAATTCAGCAATGATGTCAATAAAGACTTGGCCTTTAGAGCCTTGAAAACCCTAGGCGGCCATTATAGAGAGAATATCACCTTAGAAGATTTAACATATCCCTTAAATTTGGAAAGAATAACTAACTTAAGATTGCTTATAGTTAGAAAAATCTTATGTATTCTCATATTTTGGAAAGAGAAGTAGCAAACTAAACCCACTGAAAGCTGTAGAACGAGAGGCATACTTGGGAATTCAAGAGCTATGCATTCAAAGACGACCCATCAAAGATATTCATGCAACAATTTAATGATAAAGAATCATGAATAAAGAAAAAGGAAGGCCCATAGATAGTTTACAAAAGATTTCAAAAGATATACATGTTTCAATTTTTTAGGAATTCTTTCCCTAGATAAGGTCATCTCTCTATCCAGACATCTCTATCTACATACATTATTTTTTAAATATAATTTTATTTTAATTTTTACAGAATATATAATCTTTAACATGAAGATCATAAATATGAAATAAATAAAATTGAAAACTAGAAATAATAATTATATTAAGAAAACATTTGGACTGCTAGTTGCGTATGTTTTTAGATGGACCGCCTATTTGCATCCATCTTTAAGATGGATGCTTTATACCTTTGGACCGCATATTGTATAAATGCGATCCAGCTGCATGAAATAATTTTATTTACTTTAAGGAAGTGTTTATCTCTAGATAAAGTACTATTATCTCTCCCTCCGCATTTCTCTATTTCACACTCTATACATTCCTCTCTACATGCATTATTTTTAGAAAGTGATTATCATCTCTCTACATAAATTATTTTTAGGAAGTGTATACTCTAGATAAGGTCCTATTTTCTCTTCTAAGTCTCTTTATTTCACTCTCTATACATTTCTCTCTACATCCATTGTTTTCAAGAAGTGAATATTTCTAAAAATTATTTTAATAATGCAATATAGATATCTCTAAAATTAGGTACATACTCTATCTCTCTCTTCCTCTAAAGATGACAATGTGTCCTACAATCTCAATAGAATTAGCGCTCTTGCTTTTTCTTACGACACACTTCCAACCCTTAACTCTAACTTAATCTTAATATATTAATAATATAGTATAGATATAGATAAAGATGTGAAATAGATTTTTATGTCATTATTAATGCACCTTACTTAAATTATATAGATGTGAAATAGATTTTTATGTCAATGAAATAGATTTTTATGTGATTATTAATGCACCATACTTAAATTATATAAGATGAACGCCCTATACAAGCTGCACCCTTCTTTATATATCCCTACAAATGAGATATATATACATTAATTATTTGAAAATTTGTTTCATGCAGGCTAGACCGCTTTACTACAATTTATAGTTTAAAGGATCAGGGATATCAAGATCAGGGACTAGCACATCTACACACTTATTAAATCCAGTTATAATTGTATAATTTGGATGTATATCATTGTCAATATAAAAAAAACGTCGAGTTCAAATAATAACCAGCTGCATGCAATGGCCTATGTAACAGTATATCCCACTTCTCATCAATAATATCCAAACAGGCTTGTAGCGGTTCTCGTCATCATCAAAATTTTGGGTTATTTCTCTTTTGCATTTTCTCCATAGCCTCACATATGTAGCCCCATAAAAGCATTGTCAGTATCAATCATGCGAAGGACTTTGACAAGAGGAAAAAATACCTTAAGAGCACCATTCACCCCTTGCCAAAAAATCTTATAAAGGATAATATCTATCACCTTCTTCCCAACTTGATCTTTGAACCACTTGCATGCTCTCTAGTCAACTGTACTCTCATCGAATGTATGTTATTTAGGCATAAGTACCAGATCGCAAATCTCGTGACCTCAGGCCTCACAATCTCTTTCTTCTTTGTAAATCTACGCATCATGCTGAGGGTGAGATGGTGACTATAAATGAAATTTGTAACTGACTTTGCCTTCTCCACTGCACCTTATATCTCGGTTAAATTGCCAAGAGCCTTAAGCATGAGGTCTATACAATGTATTGTACATGGTGTCCAAAAGATTATACGATAAACTATGTGCAACAAATTAGCTGTAGTAACATTATGAGCAGCATTGTCTGTGACAACTTGTACAACAAGATGCTTCTCAACTTCCTTGATTCCCTTATTTATAGCTTGGAATATGTAATGGCCATCATGGATATGATCAAAGGCATCAATAGACCTAAGAAAAACAATCCCTCAAGGAAAATTCACAAGCAAATTCATTTGACTTTTTCTCTTCCTATCACTTTAAGCATTAGTCATAATAGAAACCACATACTGAGCCCATGCATCATTCTTAATTTCTATAGCTTCCTTTGTGACACTCACCGTTTTTTTCAAAAGAAGCTCTGAAACTCATATGGGGTTGGGGGTTTCATTCCAGGGCCAAATTGGGCAATTGCCTCTAATACAACATGGAAACTACTTAGGTGAGCTGTATTGCAAGGAATACCCACCTCATAAAACCATATAGCAACATAATAAGCAGCTATGTCTCTCTCTTCCTACTTCATTCTATTTTCATTGGTGATTTGCTTCTTTGTTTTCTCTCCTGCAACCTTAGGGTTAGGCTGAGGTAAAAAATTATCCATAAGGCCTTTAACCCGAGGCTTCTTTCTCCCAAACCAAAAGCAATTACAACTCCTTTTCCCTTCTCCCTAATAATGAATTGTTCTATCTTTTGACATCCCTTCCCAATCCCATCCTCATTACTATTATCATCATAATTAACCCGAACCCCATACCTAATCTCTGCTATGGAGGCAAATCTCTCATTTTTTTATATTTTTACCATACTAAAAAATTTGGCTATTTTCATCAGGAGTCTTTTTACATGGGGCAACATCCCTCTTGATACCAGCAAGATGTTTCTTCAACCGGTTTATGCCCCATTTTGTATCATTGTCATAAAACTTGCATCTTATGCAATTTTTATCATTAGGATCTGAGTTGTAGCCATATTTTCGACCGGAAACACCACTCCTATTAGAAGCAATAAAACAAGGGAAAATATTGTATCTACCCCTAATTCCCCATCTTATTTTACGATAGACCCTCATTCTATTTTTCTTTCAAGCAGCATAAAAAAGCCCTGGAATATTTCACCGTACCCCCTCAGCTTTCTCTCCCACGTTTATTTACTTTTGACAATAAAAACTAGCCCCAACAAAGTATTTTATTCCATCTTAATCTAAAAGTATTTTTAACCCTATTTTGCACTTTTTAAAAAAGCTTTTGGATTGAGATGGAATAAAACAATTTGTTGGGGCTAGTTTTTGTGGCTAAAAGTGAATAAATGTGGGAGAGAAGAGATGAGGGGTACGATAAAATACTTGAAGGTTTTTTTATGCGGCTTGAAAAAAAATAGAATGAGGGTTTACCATGAAATAAGATGGGGAATTAGGGGTCTGTACGAAATTTTTCCATAAAAAAAACCGCTTACTTTGATTGTTCAATCTCCAAACTTCCATCTTATAGATACTTCTAAAGAATCAAAATCTTCTAAACGCCCCCATAGATTTATAAAAAATTAAAAATTAAATCTAATATCAATGGGTGATGTTTTGATAAATTTCAAATAACTTTAAGAAGTCCTTCGATCCTAAAGAAATCATCAAAAACTAGTTTTTTGGTGGCTCTCTCTCTAATGAGTTTTAGGTTTCAAATGAACCTAAACCCCCCATTTTTGGCCTCTTAGTATAAAAAAACTAGAAAAAACTAGCCCCCACGGAAACCTTTTTCCACCTCTAGGCGGGGTGCTATACTTGGGCGGCTGCTCAGGTTTGGGCCGCTGGGCGGCCACCTAGATGGTTTCCTGGGCGCCAACCTAGATGGTTTCTTGGGCGCCTAGGTAGGCGCCTAGGAACCTCCACTTTTTTTGGGTGCCTAGGCCTGGACGATGTGCCCAGGTCGCCAGATCAGCCTAGGCGGCCGCCCAAGCGTGGATGCATGAATGGTGAATGTAAGTTTCAATATTTTTATGTTGTGCTCAATTTCTTCCTCATCCTAGTGTTTATATTTATAATTTTAAGATTTCGATAAGCTCCGGATGAGTTTCAATTGGAGCAGTGCAAGTTTTTTTCAGCTTAACAATTAAATATTTGTTCCCATAACTCATTAGGGGCAATGTGCTTTTGATATTTTCATATTATTGCTACTTCCCATTCACTTGCCATGTTTATGAGCTATTAATTTTGGTTTCAGCTGACAAACATTAGAATAAATGTGAGGCTGCAGAAAATTGTTTTAAACTTAGGTTCTCTCAAGTATTTGTTTTCGAATTGATCAGTGCCCATGGGTAAGACTCGGATTGCAAAAGTAGAATGTGGGGCGTGGTTTTCTTTACATTTGATGCTAGTCGTTGTTCTTGCATCTTTGGGATGCCATTTCAAAAACTCTACCTGAGATCTTGTTTACTTAATCATAATTCAAGGGTATCACTTTTGAAAAGGAAATTTTGTTCAATGGAATAGGCCTCGTTCTAATACATTTTTAACATAGTAACAGTCTATACCTCTACTCCAAATATTTTGGCAAATTATTGGGCCAACCATAGCACAATCCAATAGAATTTAAATGATAAAATGAGGTTGACATGTCGTCAGTTCAAAGTACCGGGGTGAATCAAAGACAAGTATCTATAACTTATTCAATATTTCAGCAAGTAATCAAACACACAGATATCCGTTAACATTCTATCAAGTTATCAAACGCAGTATCTAGTGACTTATTTAAATACATCGAGAACAAATAAGAGACAAAACTCACAAATTCGAACCTTGACCATACATCAATCACTAGATTAGAGGCTTTGAATTGTCGTTCATGTTTACAATTGGCGGCGATGACCCAACAAATGATTCCCATCATCCGTAAATATATTAACCTCGCTGATAAAAATCCATAAACATCTCTTTCTCCCTTGCTCTCTGGATCTGCGGAGCTTTGTTCGTCTCAGCCCAGTACGCCCCTCCTCTCTTTCCCCTTTCTAACACCCTTAATACTCACTTCTTTATCTGTCTTTATTTTGTCATTGCAAACCTTACCCCTCCTTCATGGTGTTTTCCACCTCACTGTGTTGTGGCTTGAGCTTTTTAATCAATAATAAACACGGTTTTGAATCTGCAATTGAAAATGGAACGAACCTGTGTTTTTTTGGAGTAAGCCATACTTTCAATCAGTGAAAATTTCCACATTTTTCTCCAATAATATTTTTTAGCATAAAAATATCATTTGGCTATTGCGCATCTCTGATTAAAACCTAACCTGAGTATCTCTAGGTATAGCTTTTACTTCTTTTATTTTTGGTAACTTTGTGTGGTGTTTGCTGAAGTAGATTGCGGGTTAGGGTTTGTATTATTTATTTTCTTCTTAAGAATATGATTTGATTAAGGTTCACTAACGTATGCGCTGGGAATTTCATTTTGACATAATTGTGCTGGCCTTGTTTTTATTTTTCCGCAAATTTAGTGGGAAACTATTGGGCATTTACATTTATCTATTCTTTTTGAATCAGTGGTATGAATTTCTTGAAAATTTATTAAAAGGATGAAATTGCTGATGCAAATTACCTCTCTTGTCTTCTGGACTTTAATTTTTCCTTATGTTATGCATAGTTTAGCTTTCCTTTTCTAAGTTTTTCTGCAAATTTACAGGGAAAAAGAGAACAATAAAATATTGTCTTAGCGAGCGGCAGAAAGAGTGGGATTTGATTCCAAATGCATCATAAAAGGAAGAAGGGGATTTATCAGTCTCAAATGATTAGAGTAACTCAGAAAGAGACTGCCATATAAAAAATAGACAGTGAGAAAGTATATTTAGTTGAATCCCATCGACCGTCACTGACAGTGGGAGAGAGATGACAGTGGAAGAACGAGTAGTGGTGGCTAATGGAGGACGAGACAACAAAATCGTGACTAATGGAGGAGGAGACAACAAAATCATCAACAACGCTAGTGTTGCATCTGCTACTACTTCTACTACTGAGAATGGAGGAGGAATAACCATGAACAGTTACATTAAGAAATCTCTGAAGGAGGCTGATCGACGGAGGAGGAGGAGGAAGCAAAAGAAAAACAAGACTCATAATAACAATGCTGATACGGCTGCTACAAGGGATGTTGATGATGATGATAATGATCACGGTGATGTAAAAACAACTATCCATCATGAGGTACTACTACAATGGGGCTTTTCTCCTTTTTAACAACTAGTAGATTCTCGCAAGTTCGTTTTTTAGACTTATTGGACGAATTAGGCTTTATTCAGTTTCCTCAATATCTTGGGGGCTTCTCTTCCTTGAGATTCTCTAGAGAGAGGAATGGAAAAATTAGGGATTCATTTCCTCCTGTAAATTGGTGCCTTAATTTGGAGGATATTGGAATGGAGGAGAGACATACCACACTGGAACTATATCTTTCGGTAAAATTTGCCTTACTTGTATGATTTGAAGTGGACACCTTATACAAACCTCACCCTTTTTTGATAGTTGTTGTAACAATGGATGACTAATTTGAGCTGCTTATTTATGTATATATGAAGTAACCTACCCCCTTTCTTTACTTTCTTGTTCTAGTATGCACTGAGCAGCTATCAACCCCATGGCTTATATATCACCTAAAGCTCCCAACCTCTAGCAAGACAATGAACCCCATCTTATATCCCCAACAATACCCGAACTTTAGTTAGCCTTATGGTGGACTAAAGTATCCCTGACCTGGGGATAAAATGTTAATAATGGATATATTACAATATTAGCTGGGGCTAAGAGCCTAAGAGTTCAATGTAAAAAGAAATTTTTACCATATATCATCAATATTGCGGCATCCAAAACCCATTCTGTTATGATGGACTTTAGAGAGTTACTGTTCCTTGCTCCCTCCATAGGGAAATGGACTGCGGATATGCTCCTGTGGTGTACTATCATTTACCATTCATGTCGTATGGTTTTCCCACTGATACTTTCATTTCCTTGTTTGTGGACTAGGGAACCTCTCCAATAAGTTATTTTCAAGAGTTAACTTTCATCGATTGGTTGACAACAGGGTCAGGAGCGAGTTGAAGTGGAGTATGTTCCAGAAAAGACAGAGTTGGATGAAGATCTCTTAGATGATTTTAAAAAGGTCTTTGAGAAGTTTAGCTTTGGGGAAGCTGCACTTGGTGACAAGGTATAGCCAAGGTTCACATTTTGGAGCTGAAGTGAATTGTGAATGTCTTGTTAATAATGTGCTAACATAACTTACAAGTTACTACTCATGTGGCATAGGATGATGATAAGAAGGATGAAGCAGGTCTAGATGCAGCAGCGGCAGCAGCAAAGAAGCAAGCTGACTCTGATGAGGATGAGGATGAGCAAGATGGCCAACAAAAAGAAAAAGGCGTCTCTAACAAAAAGAAAAAGGTTCACTTCTGATGATGGTGACTGTTGCCTTTTTTCCCCTCTCTATTCTGCTGTCAAAGCTTGATGTGGTCGGTTCTTTGTGTTGTAGTTGCAAAGGAGGATGAAGATTGCGGAACTGAAACAAATATGCTCGAGGCCTGATGTGGTTGAGGTATGAGTGTGGCTACAAGGATGGACATTTGTTGTTACTTCATTTTCCTATGCTGAATATTCTGTATTTTGATGTGCGAAAACTTTTCTTCGTGTGCAGTTATGAGTTTAAGTAATCATTTTGGTATAAAATTTGACAATGTCCTACTGCCCTATCCTACATGTTAAGCACTTGTAGTCCACTGGTACATTAGCTTGTCTGCAGAGTTTCTGTGTCCTACTATCATTGTCATGGAAGTTTTCCTTTGACAGTTTGAATCTCATAAAAGAGCACGAATGCCCTTGTACTAATCTATTGACTGGATGTTTAATGTTTTAAGTTCTTTGCCTTTAACTCCTATGAGTGTTGTCACCCATATTGGCCAACAATGCTTCCGATTTCAAAGTTCTGCTTTCTCTCACATCCCAAATGTGATTATTGGCTATTATCTATATTGTTATATCATATGCGTTGTCTGAACTTTACATTTTCTTACTCAAGTGATTGTTCTTGCATATTTCTTTGGCGCTTCAGCACCATTTAGGTTGCTTCTTTAGAGGTGTTATCAATATATATTATGGGACGGAGTCCTTCCATTGATTCATGCACATTGTAAGATGAAATGTTCTCTGGACATCTCACACATCATACATGAAGCAGCTCATGGTTTCCAAGTGCACTGTGAAGGAGACCTCCTATCAAGGAGACAATCTTCATTAATCATCACTATTGTTTTGACTTTTTAGTAAGGCCTCTGCAATGTTCAATAAGTCAGAGGCGGCCACCTAGGCGGTGGGGTGGGTGGGCCGCCTAGGTGGGGGCGCCCAGACCAATTTTTTTTTTTTTTTAAATTTGGATCCCCCACACCTCCCCCCATTTTATGATATATAAAATTGTCTGTTTTATTATTTAATAAGTAAGTTTTGTATGTAGTATATTGTTAAGATGCCAGAAGCACAGATCAAACCTAAGCATTTACAACTTTAGATTGTGAATGAAATAATTATAACCCAAAATGAACATTAAAAGATAAAATGAACTCGAGATGTCATTTAAATCTCGCAAATACAAGTCACTCACAAGTCACAAAAGTTTCAAAATTCATTCGCAAAAAGTCATATGAACTCATATTCGACCAACAAAGGCCACAAACTACAAAAAGTCTTCTTTAGCCAACAAATATGATGAACTCAATTATGAGTTTCAGTTTCATCATCACTACAAACACGGCGTCATTGTCTAGCATGCAGTCCAGCTGAATCTGATGATGATGCCAAGCCCTCATTATCAGAGTCATCCTCCTCCTCCACATAAAAACCTTCTTCCCTTGTAATTATTTAATAAGCTATAAGCAATAAGCAAATATTAAACTAACTAATAAAATAATCATGCTTTATGAATCGTACATCAAGAAAACGCATTGCACATACAATTATTTAATAAGCAATTAAGAATTAAGCAATTATTAAACTAACTAATAATATAATAATCCAAATAGATAATAACATATCAAATATGTATCACAAAGTATCAAAGAAAAAATACAAATAGCAAAAAATAACATCATTAAACATTAAGGGAAAAAAATACAAAACATAATGAAAACTATTGAAATGTACCAACCTTCTTGAAGTGGACTCGATTTCGCGCCAAACCGAAATGTTTGGGATCCCAAATCTCTTCTTTTACAACCCCTATAAGCCTCAAAAAGATTGGGGTTGAATATCCTTTAATATCGTGACCATTCAAGGATTTCGAAAAAAATTTAGATCTCTCAAAAAATCTTCAAATCTAGTTTTTTTCAAGTTGTTTCTCACTCAAAAGTTCACTAAATTTGTTTTTGGGGGCAAGAATGACCTCCCAAACCCTTTTCCCCTCTTTTTAAAGGGGTAAAATGACTTTTTTTGCCCCCACCCGAAAATTTTTTTCCGCCATAGCCCTGCGGGCTGCCTAGACGGGGCCTTTTACCGCATTTTTGACCACCTAATCGGTCGCCTGACCGCATAGGTGGGCCCCTAGTTCTGGCGCCTAATAAGTTCCTCCTTAAGAATGCCTAGGTGTTTTTTCAAAAAAGCCGCCTAGGCAGTTGGGCAGCCGACTTTTTGAACATTGTGCCTCTGTGCTGCCATAATCATCACTATTGTTTTGACTTTTGAGTAATGCCTCTGTACTGCCGTAAATTAATCTAATCATCCTCAGATTGTGTGGTGCCCATATACCTGTTATCTAGGCTTTGCCATATGCTCTCGATGACTCTGGTCCAATATTGCCGAACAACTGCTGGTGTGACTCAGTTCGTGGATGTTGAACGGCCCGAGTTATGGTGTCCCTTTTTGATTATCTCGATCACCTCCTGTTCATAGCAGTAATTTTGATTAAATGCCATGTTGCTTGTATCCTCCTATTTCCTCCAAATGGTGTCTGTGAAGAGTATTTCTTCTTTCATTCTGTTGTGCTGTTGCTTCTATCCACATTAAGGATATTAAGGAATCAGGTTTTCCAATGGTAGAAACATAGAATCAAACAAAGTCAACATACCTTCCTACATTCCTTATGTAATTGTGTTAGGCGAAGAGATTTTGCTTTGGCATCATTCCTGCTAAGAAATGATCAGATCGATAATTTCAGATCTAATATTAGTTTTACATCAAAACCATGAGAAAGCAGCCACCATTGGGGGAGTTTACTGCCTCCAAATCTGTCTCATTGAAAGGAGATTTTCTTGTGTGACCGTAATATATACACAGATTTCTTGGAGAACCTACACAGTGTTTCTGGCTCCAACCTAATGTATTAAGGATGTTGTGCATTTAAGTTTTATGGAGAACAGGTGTACACTTGATGTTTTTGGAAGTATTTAGCTATACATTTTAGTAACTAATTTAATGTGATGTGCTGAAGTTTATAAGATGCAAGCATTGTCTTATGAAATTGGACATTAGCATCCATATCTTGGAAAGAGTTGAATCTCCCAATTCATTGGCAAAATCCATTATATTAAATTTTGTGATATACACAATCGGTAGTCAAACCAAGCTGCTTGCGAGACTCTAGATGCATGTAGCTATCTGTCTACGATACACACGTGTATTATACCCCTGCATAATTTTTATGTGGTTGTGGATGTGTGCTGGTCTTTTTTATTTTTCATTTTCTATATTTTTTCACCTGGGGTTTAAATCTGGTTGTATATGTTCAGGTTTGGGATGCAACTGCAGCAGATCCCAAGTTACTTGTATTCTTGAAATCGTACCGAAATACAGTACCTGTTCCAAGACATTGGTGCCAGAAACGAAAATTCCTACAGGTGAGTAGTCACATCTGATATGAACTCATATGGCTGCTGTCTGCTTGTATGCTTAATGTGCACAATAAAGGACGGGGGACCAACAAGAGGGTGTGGGAACATATAATCGATAAGGTAGCCACCCTCTTATTTGTATATGTGGTTGTTGCAGGGGGATTTGGTCACTCACTGGATGTAACAATCATGGAGCTACAACCTGTCGGTGTTTGCGAAAGGGCAGCTTTGAATGGTTTCAATTTATGATATATATTTGTAGGGTGGGTGGGGTGTTATTGACCATATTATGATGACAACTTGTAAAAGTAAAATGTCTAGGTTAGGGCAATGGTCAATGATTTGCATTTATTTCTGGTTCGGTGTGGCGATACTTTCCATTGGAAGATAAATCTCCTCTTTAAGTGTTGCAGAGAGGTTGTTGGCTATTTATTTCCCCTTAAACGCTCAAACTTCAATTTTTGGTTTTTCTAAACTTGATGTGGCAGTTCACTGCCTTCACCTAAGATCTTGAAGATATAGTTTTCATCTTTCATGAAATTCTTGCAGGGAAAGCGTGGCATTGAAAAACAGCCTTTTCAACTTCCAGATTTTATTGCGGCAACTGGTATTGAGAAAATAAGACAGGTGAGAGTTTACATAAAAAACAATGTGCCTTTTGCAGTTGATAGTTTATGTAGAATAGAATGAGCTTTTGTTGTTCAGATGCATGATTGTCTACGTGAAATTTTTTACATGTTCATGTGCTGAAAAATTCATAATTGGTTTCATTGCATTATCACTGCAGGCATATATTGAAAAGGAGGATAGTAAGAAGTTGAAACAGAAGCAAAGGGAACGTATGCAACCAAAGATGGGAAAGATGGATATTGATTATCAGGTTGATTAAGTTATTGGTGACTGGGTCACTATCTGTAGCTTGTAAAATGTCCTTTTGTGATGACTACAGTTTGCACTTTCATCATCTTCTTGCTATTGTCAACTTCTAAAAGAACAAATCAGTCTGCATATTGATTCCTTTGATTTTATTGAGGTTCAGAATGAGGTACATCTTCATATGTAAGTGGATAGTTTCTTGAATAAGGATGTTTTCCTTTTGCAGGTCCTCCATGATGCATTCTTTAAATATCAAACAAAACCGAAATTGACTACTCATGGTGATCTTTATCATGAAGGGAAGGAATTTGAGGTAGTGTTTTCTGCCACATCCAGTGTTTGTAATGGATAAAATTGAATTTTTTTTCTCGTGAATTAAATATTTGAATCACATGAATCGCAATGCTCATGTGGGTGCTACTTCTGAGGTTTATTTGAATAATCTGCAGTAGATAATATTGCATTTTATGTTTATGACTGGAGGTATCTTTATCATGGATCTGTTGAAATTGTCAATTCCTTCACAATTCAATCATGTTGGAAGTTAAACGTGGTAATGATAGATGATATTGTAGTAAGCTTTTGTTGACAGACATGTTACTTAGATGCAACCAACAGCATGTCATGTGGTGACTTGGCCTCTTCAGGGTCAATATTTTATTGAATTTGGTGTATGTCAGTATATTGTTTTGTACGCACATATTATTGTCATCATCATCAGCATCATCATCATCCTCATCATTATCATTATTTGAAAGTGTTGACTTGTATTGTATATACAATCAATCTCATACCTCGTGAGCTTTTGTACAATTGTTGTTGGATGTATACATGTATCCTCACCCTTTTCGAAGAATAGGATCATCCGAGGATTTAGCACCTGAATCACATAGCTCAGCTCTGCCACTTAAGGAGGCAAACCTTTTACCCATCCCCATTTCCGGTTTGAACCCCTTCAGACCTTGACCAGGAGATAGATCAGTTGAACACTGAATTCCAGTTACTGTTTTGTGGAGGGATATGAATGGAAGGTGGTTAAGGAAATGTGTGATTTGGATGCCAGTCACTATGAGTGAAGTTAGAGAGGCTAGAATAAACTTCGTAATTGAAGATTGCAAGTGATTGTAATTCCATATTGGTAAATGGGGTCATTTTTGTTGTTCAAATGTGTATATTGTGGTCTTGGATAAGAAGATGAATAGAGCAATTTCCGGCAGGTGGCCATTGTGGTCTTGGAGGATGAATGGAGATGGTGAGTTGTGTATTGTATATAGGGGATTAGGGATGAGGAGCTTCACAGGTCTCTTTGTGGGAATGGGGACAAAATTGTTTTTCTTAGGCATCTGAAGGTGTTTGGTTTTAGCTATTGTGACTGTAGCAATGATTAAGAGAGGGGGAGGGGGATGTGTTTGATGGAGTGATTTGAGGACAAGGGAGGGTGTGGGGTGTTTTGTGTTTACCGAGGGATTTGAGACAGGAGTCATAGGACCTAAGTTTGTTAAAATGTTGGTTTCTCATTCAAGGGTGGAGAATATTGATGTGTCTTGGAGTAGAACTTGTATTATTGCTTACACTTCTCTATTGTGATCTTTGTGGTACTAGGAGTGGTTTACAATGTTGGTCTTCTATGTCATGTCTTGTCCCCTCTGAAGTGTTTGATTGTGGGTGGTAATTGTTAGAGGAAGGGTGCAAAGGGGTAGGTAACTGCTTGTAGTTCATCATACTTTTACTTGGAAGCTTTGGGTCATGTCCTTAGGTGGGTTTCCTAGGTGAATCTGATGATGGCTTTGAGTTTCTAAGTTCGTGGGTAGTTTGGTTGCTCCTGAAAGGTGCTGGAGTAGTAACACCCTAGAAGACTAATAATAGTTCAATTTAGATCTTGTCACAATAACTTGGCAGAGCAATAGAGTTATAGCTGGCGACTCTGAAGAAAACTAAAAATGATGAAGAAAATAACTAGGGGTTCAGAAGACCAATAATATTTCTATTCTCTGTGAATCGCACTGTCTTCGATGTTGATGTTACCTCACCCCCTTTCTTGCCAAATTTTTTTACTGGCAGTGGCTCTCAATGTGTAATTTTCTCACTTTTTTGGGAGTCAAACCAATTGGTCATCTCCCTTGCGTTGAGGAAGTTTCCAGTGTTCCCACTCAATAATTTAAACCTTGACATGGTATTGTTCACATATTATGGCCTTTGCTCCCAGGTACACATTTTTGAGATCTAGACTCACAATACTATATCATTACACAAGTTAATGAAAGATTTCTGTGATTAATGGTTAATGAAAATTTACTGGTAACTTACAAAAAAAAGAAAAAAAAATACAATATTAATATAATAAAGATACATTATATATTGGTACTTAGGACACAGTTTCTATGAGTCCTAGGACTAATGAGTCCCCTCTTGGAAATCCTGGATTTTGGACCTAATTCTTGAGGAATATATAATCTCTAACATGGAGATCATCATCTTCCAAGCCTTATCTCAATTATTTGGTGTCGGCTAAATGAATCTTGTTCCTCAATTCTTCTCTATCAAGGGAGATCATGAACATGTAAAACTAAATAAATATTTAAAACTGGGAATGATAATTTATGAAGAAAATATGTAGACTATTAGTTTCAACTTTTTCTGGGGAATCACCCATTCGCGTCCATCTTTAAAATGGATGTTTTATGCCTCGGGGGATGCAAATGTAGGAATGTGTCCCCTAACTCATGCAACAAATTTCCTATTGCGTATTGAAACAAGATACTGTATTTTTTTAGATTATATACTATGTCTTATACTTTATATGTACTTATCATTGATTTTGGGAAATGCCAAGTGTATCCCCTCGCGTTGATTGGAGGGGAAGAAGCGCTATGTTTCTGTGTGGCAGGAGGGGGGTGCATAGATGCTGTGGGTGTGACGCATACTTTGTGGTTGTGTTCCAAAGAAATGGTTACCCATATCAGTTTGTAACAGAGCTACACATGTTAGATATACCGAACCTAAAATTGGCCTTTCAGACATGGTATGTCTATAGTGATATTAATTACTGTCATATGGACAACTTAAGAGTTAAGGTGAAGTGTCAAGTGTCTGACATATGTGTCATGTCTCGATGTGTTCAGTTCTGGCCCAGATTTACTCCAACATGATGAATAGTCTTGCTTTTACTTGTTCTCTGTAAATTTTAGGTGACCAGTTTATTGCTGGACATCATCTTGATACAAGGTCTTTTCTTTTCGTTTTAGCTGGATGAGCTGCTTGGAATTTATCTTCATGAGTGCATGCAATTTTCATTATTTGAAGTTAAATGTGTCGAGAATCATTGTTCTTCTGCCCGTTTATGCTCATGTACTTGTTATACAGGTCAAGCTCAGGGAGATGAAACCTGGCATTCTCTCTCAGGAGCTAAAGGAAGCTCTTGGTATGCCTGAAGGTGCACCACCTCCTTGGCTCATCAATATGCAGGTTTGTGTGAATATCTGGTACAGTCCTTTTTGGTTTGTCATTTTGTTTGCTTTGTTGCTCGAGTAGTTAAACAATGTCACTCTTAGTTGAATTCCTTGAAAAGACTGTTGGTTTGCTTCCTGATTGGTCTATAAATTTATGACAGAGATATGGTCCTCCGCCATCTTATCCGCATCTGAAAATTCCTGGTTTGAATGCTCCTATTCCACCTGGAGCTAGCTTTGGTTATCATCCTGGAGGTTGGGGCAAGCCTCCTGTTGATGAAGTGAGCTTTCAATGATTCTTGCATTCATACTTTCATAGCGTTTGCTATGTTTTGTATGGATTTTATTTTGTGCAATCTTGTATTCTTTGGTGACTGATTCTCATAGCGTTCGCAATGTTTTGTATGGATTTTGTTTTGTGCAATCGTGTATTCTTTGGTGACTGATTCTGTGAAATTTTATTATGTAGTTTGGACGCCCGCTATATGGAGATGTTTTTGGTGTCCAACAGCAAGAACAGCCTAATTATGAGGTATGGGGATATCCATTTCTCTTGGTTATTCAACTGTTATTAGCTTTAGGAAATCCATTTTTCATGGTAATTATTTTTGGGTAAGGTTTGGAAATGGAATAATATAACCTCCCTTATTGTAACAAACTTGGTGCGCATGCAATTAACATCTGCCTTTGTTAGAATACAAGTTTCTACGTTTCTATGGTTTTCTTAATGATGACAATTTTTTTTTTTGAAATACCTTAATGACAACAATATTATTGTTATCTCATTATGCATTTTACTTTGATTGCAGGAGGAACCTGTTGATAGGAGTAAGCATTGGGGCGACTTGGAGGAAGAGGAGGAGGAAGAAGAAGAGGAGGAGGAACAGATGGAAGAAGAAGAATTGGAGGCTGGTATTCAATCAGTTGACAGCCTCTCCAGGTTCTCTCTCTCTCTCTCACCCCCTCCCTCCCTCCCTCGCTCGCTCTCTCTTTGCCCTTCCGTCCTCCCGCCCTGTCTCTCTTTACCCTGTGTTTAATAAGTTGAGTTTTTTATGTTCCCCACAGTACGCCAACTGGTGTGGAGACACCTGATGTCATTGATCTTCGAAAGCAACAGAGGAAAGAGCCAGAGAAGCCTCTTTATCAAGTGAGTACATTGAAAGATTTTGGTCACGGCTTTCCATTGAGCTACATTATTATTTTAGTTGATTACTTTTATCATAGTGGTATCTTAGTAGGTCATCATCTTTTGTTTACTATTTTATTCTCGTGGAGTCCACTCTAAAATTTACATTTTATCTCGTTCCACTAAAGGTACTTGAAGAGAAGGAAGAAAGGATTGCACAAGGAACCTTACTCGGAACAACGCACACGTATGTCTTCACCTTAACTAGTTGGTTACCTGACCATCGCTTTCATGAATTTTAGGACTTCTTTTCTGCATATTCGTATTTCTCGTAGTGGACTCTTTTTTTGAGAGAAGGTTAACATAGGGATATTGTTGATTTGGTTTTGACAACTTTTTCCCTTGGACAGGTATGTGCTTGGGGCAACAGATAAAACTGGTGCTAAAAGGGTAAGCAAGTTTTTTCGTCTGAACCTTAGTGTTATTCCATTGGCACTTAATGATTGCTCAAATTGTTGGCTAGAGTTTTTATTTTTTTTACTTATAAATATCTGAAATTCTTTCGGACTCGTGTAAATTATCCTCTGCATTTTTTCTTGCTGATTCCATGTTATCCTTACCCAGGTTGAGCTACTGCGAGGGCAAAAGTCGGACAAAGTGGATGTCACTCTTAGGCCGGAAGATTTAGAGGCTTTGGATGATGTTACTCTGGCAGCAAAGTAAGTGTTTTCGATAATAGGAATCGGAACCGTTTTTTGTAATAGGATCCGGGATTCTCGATGCGCTGTTTAATGCAAGCATGCATGGTTTTATTGGAGTGTGAGTTATTCATCACAAGGTGGGCATCGTGCAGGTATGAGGAAGCAAGGGAAGAGGAGAAGCTGCGGAATCAACGAGAGGACTTCAGTGACATGGTGGCAGAGGTTTGTTCTGAGTTCATTCTGGAGGAGGGGCATGGAATTTTTGCTGATGTTGTTTGTTGGATTCTCATCAGTCTTTCTTTGTGTTTTTTTTTTTTTATTATAAAAATCTCTGTGCAGGCTGAGAAAAAGAGGAAGCGCAAGATGCAGGAAAAGGAAGGGAAGGCAAAGAAGAAGGATTTCAAGTTTTAGGCACATAAGTATGCATAAATTTTGGAAAAGCATGAATGCTCCCCCACCCCGTTGGTTAGATTCTGTTTGGCCAATATATTGTGAACTCTGAAGTTAGAAGAATCGGGTATTATTAACATGTATAATGTGAATTTCTTTGGACCATTTTTGGCCCATGTTGGAGCGATTAGTGAATGGACAGGGTAAGGATTGATGTTTAAAGGGAATTACCGTATTAGTTAGTGGATCCATTCAGTCCTGGATGATCTTTGTGGAAAGTTGCAAGTGATTTTGTCGTCTGTTTTCCTTTAGGCAAGGCAAGATGGCTAGCATGAAATTTTAGATGTTCCCCTGTGATGCTCTTGTTTCTACTTTTACTCCCCTTGCTGACAAACTACATTAGCATTGTTATTAGCCACCGTTGCCATGCGATAATTTGGTGCAGCCTTCATGTTGAGTGGAATGACGCACCTAACTGTAACCTTCCGTTGTTTCCTACAATCTGCCATCTACTTGTACTCCACTAAATAATATCACAGGAATTGTAGGCCTCGTGTATCTCTTAAAGAATGCCAATTCATAGCCAAGTGATGACACATACTCTAATTTCTCCAGGAAAACTTAATTCTCAAATGGCAAAAATTCTTTTGGGCTTGGAAAAATCCTCCAATTGGCAAATAACGATTCAAGAAGGCAAAAGAACCTCCCATGCTCAGGGATGGACGCAAGATCAGGAACAAGGATAAAGCCCCGGGTATCAATCTGAAAAACTCCATTCTGAAAATTGCCTGTGCAGCATAAAATGTCTTTAATAGTTGGGCATGGTTAATAAATAGATTTGATGTGTCTTTTAAGATTGTTATTAATATTTTAAGATTGACAATCTTAAAATATATGCTTAATATGTACTATCCAAATTCAAATTCACATCGTAAATCACTATAATTATAATTAGATGGTATAAAAGTAATACTACGTTTTAATAGTCGTCAAAGATATATCGCATCTACACCAACTAAAATAGGCAGTGTAGAGCACAAATTTACTTCTTCTGAAATAAGGTTGTCTTATACAAACCTACCCAAGAAAACTGAATGTGTAGTCAGTAGCCCAAGAGCACATGAGAGAGATATTGCGCCTTCAAATCTATCAAACATTGGAGTTGCAGAGGAGAGCAACGGATCGCCACGAAATGTGAGAGCAACGAATCGCCACTCAAGATAACCACATGTGGAAGCAAGTTATTACCCAAAAATACCATGTAGACCCAAGCTTGTGGCTACCAGAATGCCGACCCAATGGTAGAGTCTAAGGCATCTGGAACCCAAGGAGCGGATCAAGAATTGATTTTGGTTAGACCCCTGGCTCGATCAAACCCCTTTGAAAGACCTTAACCTAGGCCTTTATCTCCTCGCTCTCCATCAACAAGCTTCTATTGAAGACCATTTTCCCTTACAAAAGACTGCAAGGAGTCCTGGCCTTCGCAGACCACGCTCAGATATTGAATGTCAGGAATTCCCAAACCTCTCCACACTCGGTTCAATTTTTCTCTCACCCTGGAGAAGACATTTTAATATGGTACCTTGGTCCCTCGGGGAAATTTTAAGTTGCTTCCTTTTATTGCAAACTCATAGAACCGCCAACATTCCCCCTAGCCCCTTGCTCCATTGTGGCCAAAGCATGGATCTCCATTGCTCCTCCCAAGATCCAAGCCTTCAGCTAGATTGCTCTCTTTCAGAGAGCATGAATTATTGACCAGCTGCAAAGAGAGGCTTGGCTTTACCTAATCAACCGAGGAAACTAACCCTCACTTCTTTATACATTGTCCCTTAACCCATTCCTTGTGGGGAGCTTTTCTTCAGCTCTTAAAATGGTAATGGATGGCCCCAAAAATATTCCCCATCGCTTTTCCTCTCTCCACCCCTACACCTGAGCCTCTTCCGGTATCATATTGTGTGGAAGGCTTCAATGGCAGCCCTCATTTGGGAAATTTGGATAGAACATAACAATCGTATCTTCTGAGGACAATTTTCTACCATTGAAGCCTTGTATGATAGAATCAAAGTGGCAATTATCTTCTGGGCCACCAATCACAAGCAGTTCAAAGGCTTCACCCCTTCAACCTTCAACCTTCCACTTACACTGGTACAATATCATCTTCTTACCACATTAGCGTAACTCATGAGCCGGCTCCCTCCAAAGCGGGGCCACGTAAAGCTCAACTTTGATGATTATTCCTTGGGCAACCCAAGACCATCAAGTGTAGGTCTTTTTAGAGACTACAAAGGGTCCACTTTGGCCTCTTTCGCGAAATCCATTGGTTACTCAGATTCCTAATCAGCAGAAGCTAGCATTGCTTGAGGGCCTCAAACTATTTGACAACTCTTGGGGCCATGCTCTCACCATAGAAGGGGACTCCCACAACATTCTTTCTTGGGCCTGTGGTTCGGCTAACTGCCCAAGGCCCCTGCTCCACATCTTTGACGAAATATCCCATGTAAACAGATGACTTATGATTACCTGGAGACACATATACCGTGAGATTTATGCAGAGGCAGACTTTCTCGCTAAATAGGATGCTTGACAAGCGATAGGCTAAGGTTTTTTTGCATACGCTGTCAAAGTCCCTTCTAGGGGTTCTCGCTCCCTTCCCCCTTCTTCTCCTTCGTTTCATTACCCTGGGATTTTGTATAGAGCTCCCTCCCCCGGGGGCAGCCATTTTTTCTGTATATACCCCCTGGCCCCCTGGCGGTCCTATTTTGTACCATTTTTTCTTCTCTTCAATACAACAATTAACTTCAAAAAAAAAAAATATCAATGCTGCAATCAACAACAAAATATTCTTCTATTAGCAGAATTTGTATCTCCTATAGGATCAACATATCCAAGTCTAGCTCCACTACTGTTAATTGGTTATGCAAAACAATACAGCAAACAAGAATTTACACACGATGTATATTTTCTCATCAGTAAGCTATAACACCATCCAAGAGGCCAAAGGCAAAACTAGAATCATAAAACACGGAAGGCATTATTGAAAAACAAGCTCAGGTTGGAAAAGAACTCTAAATAACTGTAAGTTTTGCCAAAGAAGTATACATTGATGCAAATTGGTGAATATTTGTTACCAAGTTTAGAACATATATGCTTGTTGACAGCAGCTAGAAATAAAGATTGACCATCATATTTGGTTCTATCAAAATATGCATGAGGGTTTTGATGAATAACAAACAAATTAATAATTGGGTTGATTTTTGTCATTCATTTTTTATCAAATGATTATTAAGGTCATTGAAAATGTTTCAAAGCTCCCCAACCACAACATAGCCTTTCCTCCCACAACCTGCAGCATTCTCCAACCTAACCATCCACAATAGCCTTTTGGTTTGCTACTCTTGCAGCCTCACTATCCCTTGTTCATCCAACTACTTCCACCACCAAAAAACAAAAACCATCTTTCTATTCCCACAAACCGTCCGTCCATGTCACAGCCCCGCTCCCCGCCCCCATACCATACTAGTCGGAGGGTAACAAGGTGCACAGCCCCGCTCCCTGCCCCCATACCATACTAGTCGGAGGGTAACAAGGTGCACAGCCCCGCTCCCTGCCCCCATACCATACTAGTCGGAGGGTAACAAGGTGCAGGATCGTGACCAGAGGTAGCGAATGCCACTCAGGTGGGAGTGTGCTTAACGCTTTTGAAAAGAAGGAATCAAAACAAGCCACGAAAGAAAATAAAAACTCCAAACACAGCCATAACAAAAGCTGAACGAACTAAAACCAAATTTATACGTAAGAGCTCCAAAGTTATTACAGATATGTCCAAGGTACTAAAGGCCCAACAAAATACATAGCTTCACAACAAAACAACTATGTGGCCACCTGCCAACTAAAACCTACAATCAAAAGGGAGCTTCTCGTCAAGTTCGGGTCTTCAATCGCCAGTCGCGATCACCCAACCGTCTGGTCTTAACCCGCGAGCTATCACTCTGCAATCAATAAAGTCAAAAGAATGAGCTATGAAACCCAGTAAGTAGATCAAAGCGCCATGCACTCCTGCTTATATATAGTTATTCATAACCGTCCCCAAGATTCATGCAGGTTGTACAATATAAAGTCATGTATCACAATTGTATTAGTAAAGTGATGTAAGCAATTCCTTTCATGGTGGAGCAATCGCAAATCAAATATCTGACATCACACGAGTTAATAGTTTATCAAATCTCTCCATTAACATAACAAATCAACAAATTCAGGCAAACATATTTTAACTACATGCAATCCTAATGTCGCCTATTCTTGAAGTAGAAACCCTATCCATCAGGCCGAGCCAAATCTTATGGCTTAAGACTTTTACCATACCTCAGGAGGGAAGACAATGACAAATGGATGACCCATTTTATAATGTCTTCACACACACACACAGTCCCCAACGCGCTCTGGGGCGTTTGATAGGTAGAGGCCTTGCAAGACTCGACCCTCTCTTTATGCCCTTCTGGCGAGAGAGTGTAATACTACCAATGGATAAACAAATGCATAGTGTCCATATAGATTTGGGGGGCACGACACTTCCGACTATTTACATTCACATCCTAACTCCCGTCATATCATGGGGAGTTAGGGAAGATCTCAACCGCCGGCACAACTTTCTTATCATATCATATCACATTACACTACCAACGGATGACCCGTTGCGTAGTACCTCATATCACATTCTTGTCATACCATATCACACTATCAATGGATGATCCATTGCATAGTGCTTTATATCACATCTGCGACGTGTCATATTACAACCATGCACATTCAATAATTCATAGGCATGTCTTATTACAACCATGCACATTCAATAATTCATAGGATGTCTTATTACAACTATGCACATTCAACAATTCATAGGCATGTCTTATTACAATCATGCACATTCAATAATTCATAGATGTGTCTTATTACAACCATGCACCTTCAATAATTCATAAGCATTCACTATTTCATAGCAAAACAGAAATTTCAGTGTGATAGTCTCATAGAAAAATGAGTATAACTCCCACTCCACAGGAAATTTTGTCATGGTCCCAAAACTATCTTGAAAATAGACTCATTCATCTTTCCTTTAGAAGTGGTTTGGTCTAATTCTGAGACATTTTGGTCAGTAAACAATGCTACACAGAACATGTGATAGATCTGAAAGATTCAACAGAAAATCCAGTGTGGTATCCTTATAGAAGAACATAACTTTCGAATCACAGAGAATTTGATTATGCTTTCAAGACCATTTTCGAAATAGATTCATACATCTTTCATTTAGAAGTGGTTTGAGCTTATTCTGACATGATTTGGTCAGGGAACAATCTTGCGCAAAAACATGTAAAGTTTTTGAAAACATTCCTGCATTCACAATAGTGACATCTTAATAGAAAAAATGGCATAATTTCCAGATCGTAGGGAATTTCGTTTTGATTCCAAAACCATATTTAAATTAGACTCATTCATCTTTCATTCAAAAGTGGTTTGAGTTCATTTTAACATGATTTGGTCAGTGAACAATCTTACACAAAAACTTGTAAAGTTTCTGGAATTTCTTTTTACAATTCTGGCATGTTCTAGCAAATGGCTCATAACTTTCCAATCAAAAGAGATATTGATATGAGGCCTTTTCTCTCTTAAAATATACTCAAAGGGGTACTTCCCCAAAAAATTTAACAATCAAAAGAAATAATTTCAGTGCTCAAACAATTACTCAAAGTGGAGTCACAATTTCAGAAAAAAAGGCACATTCCAGCAAGATTGTAAGAGCATTCAAGCCATATTCATGTTCAAAGTTTCATCCAAAATCATGCTTAAACCTCATAATTTGATAGACTAAGAAAGCATGTATTAACAAAAAAAACATGAGGACATGGTAGCTAAACCCACTTACATGCACCAAAAGACTCCAAGTTTCCCCCACACAGGCCATGCTTCCAAAGATGATTTCAAGCTTGAGGTTCTAAGTCTGTGGAAAGGGAGGTCGTGGGTGAGAGAGAGAGCTAAAACTCTTTAGAGAGGTGTGAAGGGGAGTTTACCTATAAGCAAAGAGTGGGAGGCAGCAGGCAGGTGGCATGCAAGGGTGCAAGGGCACACAAGTGGCAACAGTGGTAGACATGTGGTAGACATGTGACAGACAAGTGCCACATGACACTCATAGAAGTTCCCTGGACGGCTCTATACATTCACTCTCGACAGCAACGCACACGGCGGTGACGAGCACGACAGTGACACACACGGCGGTGACGCGCACGGCAGTGAAACGCACGGCGGTGATGCGCATGGCGGTGTCACGTACGGCGGTGATGCGCACGACGGTGTCGCGCATGACGGTGATGAGCACGGCGGTGTTGCGCACGACGGTGACACACACGACAACATCCCCATGCATGCACAATGGCTTCCTCATGCACGACGGCTCCTTACATCAACCCCCCTTAAAAGGATTTTGTCCTTAAAATCATACTTTTGCTAATCGAACAATTGGGGGTACTTATCCCGGATCTCATCTTCCCATTCCATGGTCGACTCTTCTCATGAATGGTATTGCCATAACACACGGACTAGAGGGATCTCCTTATTACGCAATACCTGCACCCTTCTGTCTAGTATCCCAACTGGCTGCTCGATGAAGGTTAGGTCTTCTCTGATAGGAATCAGTTCATACTTCAGAATGTGGGACGGGTCGGGCTGGTACTTCCTTAACAGAGATATATAAAAGACATTGTGGATATTTGCCAGCTTGGGTGGTAGGGCAAATCGATATGCCACGCTTCCAACTCTCTCCACAATTTCAAAAGGTCCAATATTCCCTGGACGGCCCTATACATTCACTCTCTGCAGCAACGCGCACGACGGTGACGCGCACGGCGATGATGCGCATGACAGCATCCCCATGCGCGCACGGCGGCATCCCTCACGCACGGCGGCTTCCTCACGCACGACGGCTTCCATCACGCATGGCGGCTTCCCTCGCGCACGGCAGCTTCCTCAGGCACGACCGCTTCCTCACGCACGACGGCTTCCTTACACACGGCGGCTCCTTACAGTCCACTTATTTCAGATCTCACCAAATGAATATTATATCATGGTGACCCAAGCAAGCAATACCTCATTCCATGAACAGGCTTGAAATTTTTAAAGCAACCATGCAGTCAACTCCACTATCACTATCTACCTTCCTCTTGACTCTTGACCACAACCCCTTCCTCCCATTCCCTAATTCAGAAGACATTCTGTTCCCCACATAAATTAGAGTGTGATATAGAGATATGATTAACATGATACAAGACAATATAATGGAATTTGCTTTACCAGGGTTTAATTAACTTGAAATCAATCTGGGCACGTATGTCACAATCCTTATGGAGATTGCCCATTGAATCATTATATCAATCATTGAACATAAAAAGTGACATAACTGACCTGGAATGGCTTGACAGTGGCTTGAAGAATAGTGAGGCTGTTTAGGGTCTTCCACCTCTCTCGAAAAGATTGCCGGTTTGGATAACATACCCCAATTCAGGTACAAGTTCGGTAAAATTGAGCTCCAAACATAAATAAATTTCACAAATAGTGCATGAGATAACTAAATTTGAACAGAAAGTACAATCCCTACAAAAGGGCGTCGTGGACAAAAATGATACACAATATCTTGTCCAGTTCAACCTGCATGAATACTAAAACAATTCAGACCTAATTACTGTGTTCCTTTGTTTTGGGGAGCTAGCAGAATTTTCATGTCATGTGAGTTCTATGTGATGCAAGTACAAAGGCTGCTAAAAATGATTTAGAAGGTGCCTCGAGACGATTCATCTTAAAGTGATGTCAAGTTTACGTAAAACAACAATTCACATGAAGTGACATGTTAATCCTTATTAGTGAAGTGAGGAACCCAATTCCCATATGCATTAGGTTCCAAGTTGAAACACACCTCAACAAATATTCCTATGTGATGAATCACACAGATGAGCCATAAGATAGAGTATAAATTCAAAAGCTATAGAAAGAAATGTAGCAATAGCAGTAGAATGAAAAGGATACACCTATATAAACATTTTCTTGAACTAGTGGAAATTGGAAGGATACCTATTATGCATGAGATGATTAAAAAAAGAAGGATTTCAAAGTAGACCATGAGAAATGCTCAAGTACCACTTTCTTTCATAATATAATCATATTGCAAATCAGCAAAAAGGGTTCTACATATAATTAGCTCACCCTTCAAGAGTTCATGAAGAAGGGTTGACATATTCAAAATTTATTGAGAGATAAAGCCATCATAAAACTAAATAAGGATAATTGTACACAAAACATGTTTATTTTTTAGACCTAAAGCTATTGCTAGTCTAAATTCAATGTGCTGAACTTTACTTACTGTGATGGAATCAAATATGTTACATGTGATCATCCTATTCAGGAAAATATTTACCGCTTCTACTACCCTTGGTTCTACTTGAAGGAAGACCTGCACAAGGGAATTTCTGACGTATTGACAGACTTAGGAAAAAGAAGGACCTTCTTCATTGGCTTTGAGAAAGTTCTTTAGATAAGTTGCAGCAGCTATTCTCAGATCCCAAATAAGGTCTCCTGCTAATAGTAGAAAAAAATAAAATAAAAAGCAAAGCACAAGTATTCTTTCTTTCTATTGGGCAATAGAAACCTTTGCACACCGCACGGGTGTGGTACAGATGCCCTGCCTAACAAATACCAATGCCTTCCACTATGCCGACACACACCAAGAAAGGCACAGAGGGATGAAGTTGTATAAAAGTTTTAAAGAAGAAAAGCATTTGGAAATCGTGCAGCTGTCCATGGGCAGAAGAATTATGAAATTATATAGGTCAAAGCCACTATATATAGTATTCTGATTCTTCACATGTCCATAATTATAATGCCTATGAGTATAATCAACAAACTCAAGGGCCTGATGAGAAACTTCCTGTGAAATGGGACTGCATTCTTAAACGGTCCCGTTTTTGGCGAAAGGTCATTCAGCATAAATATGACATGGAGTGCTCATGTTGGCATCTTAGTAGCCCACCAGGAATTCTCCATTTCCGCTTCGAAGCAAGATCAGGTGATCACATTCCTTTATGGAGAGATTTCTGGATGAAACTCACTTTGGAATCAGGATTTCTTTGGCTCCAAATTGCGTCACAATAAGACGCATTATTGCTGGTGTTGTGAAACTTTTGGGGGTTAACAGGTGCGGAGAGCAACTTCTCACCAAAACTAAAACGAGGAGGAAGCTCTTGAATTCGCAGCCTTTTTAGCTGAACATAGGGGCCATTTCATCCAGCACTATCCAAGGTCCAGGCATTTGGGTTGTTTGCAGTCATGAAAATGGTAAAACGAGGAGGAAGCTCTTGAATTCACGACCTTTTTAGCTGAACATTGGGGCCATTTCATCCAGCACTATCCAAGGTTGCTTGCATTTGGGTTATAGTGAATAAGTAGATGCATTTGAGTTGCTTGCAGTCTTGAAAAAGGTCCTTACACTTGATCATGTCCAAAACAGAGGCCTTTCACAACCAAATTGATGCACCATGTGCAAGGAGCCAGGAGACAGTCAGGAATCTACTTATTCACTATAAGACAGCCTTGAGTATTTGGGCTGGCATTGGATCACCTTTTGTTTCGGTGGATAGCCTTAAACAATTGTGCCTCTCCTGTTCTTCCAACCATGGGACTACTCCTCTGGAAGATGACAATCCTAGACATGAGTCCGTCCATATGGCTCAAAGAAAATAGCAAAATTTTCAATGGGGCCTATCTTTGAAAAACAACCTTAAGCAGTCACATCTCCATTACTTATTAGGCCCTCCCTTTCGAGGAATTTAGCCTATATTCTGCAGTTTCAAGATAGGCCTGTCTACGCAATTGGAACAAGTTGTCAGATCCTTGCCCAATCCTCTTCCACTCCAGCCCACCCACCAAAATCTTCTCACTGGTTGCCCACATCCAATGGAATTGTTAAAGGAAACTTTGATGGGGGAAGCAGGAAGGTACGAGAGGAACTTTTCGAAATCATCCAAGGGAAACACTTTTTACATACTCGGGGCTGATACACACAAGCTCTCCTCATTGATCTCCAATTATTCCATAGAAATTGGGGCATCAAACTTCATTATTGTAGGCCATAACTCCCTTGCCAGTGGAGATTAAACAACTTGTTTGACCAAACGTTTTAGCTTTGTGGACCTTTACAGGTATTCTTTTTACCAAACATCCTACTGTCCAATTAATGTGGGCATGCCCGCATAGTAACTGTGTCCTTGAGGAGTACTTGTCAACATTCAAAACAAAATAAATATTATTTAGAGATTTTTTATAGCTTTTTGGATATTTCTTACTATAAAAAACCCACGCATATACTATGCCCCCTCATGAACTTATTACACATTTACTCCTTTGGGTAAAATTCTAACCCCTAAATTTTTTTATTTAAAATTTCGGGATCCAACTAGTTATAACTAGATGATTATTTTTTAAGAAAAAAAAATCTGGATTTTGAGTTTCTAAATATCTAGAGCATTTGCTCAAAAAAATTGGATGTGCCATTTTTTAAAGCACATAGCAAGTGAGAGTCAAGTTGTTGTTTGTTTGAGGTTTGTTGCTAGGTTCTAGATATAACATCCCAAAATTTAGGATCTAGTGTGAGTTTTGCTTGGGGGACTACATGGAAAGAGTACTCCTGCAGGAGTAAAAAGATCTTTTAGTGTGAGGTTTTTTATACGGCTGAAATTGTTACCGAAATCGACATTAAAAAGTTTCAAATCAATTTCTAATTCACGAGAATGGCACTTTAGACATTTTTGGAGTAGGGAATATAGAAGCGAGAGAGAGAAAGAGAAGGAAACCCTAAGATCAATGGATTCACATGTTTGACATAATTTAACACAGTAATCACCAAATTTCTAAAATCAACAGTTCCCCATATTTGATGTAATTTAGCACAACAATCATGGAGAGAGGGAAACCAAAATTGAAATGCTGCCAGAAAGAAAGTGGCGCCATCCCTCCCCTTTTCCCTTCCTCATCTCAATCCTTTCTCTCTCACTCTCCCTCTCTATTGGAAAAAAAACCCTAGCTTGGCATCTCCTTCAAAACCTAGAAAGCTGATTTCAAATCGTTCATTTAATGCAAGGCCTTAGTTAGAATATTACAGGTAAAAACAATTGGAAATATCCCAAATTTCCTGCAATTCCTATACAATACATATAATTAACCAAATCAAGCATTTGGTCTGAATCATTGCATTCAAAAGAGTATTAAAAGAACTGGCTTGTTTATCCCAAACTTATTTATCCTGAGAAAGGATTGAAGGGCCAACTTGGGCTTGTTTGCAAAGCCCTAGTTTGGAATAACATCTATGAATGTTATTCCACTGAAATTCTGGAATCCTTTAACGCTTTGAGTATAATTTCCATAGAATTCAAATCCCTAACCATGGCAAATTTCTCTATGATCATATGATAAGTATCAGGATTATGAAAGAAATTGGGGTGATATTTCGCAGCATGGTCAAAGAATTGTAAAGCTAGGTCTACATTTTGTTGTTGATTGATCATGTTTATGAGTCTCTTGGGTGAGAGTTTTAGACGCCAATGAGTGAAAGGTGAGAGAGTATGGGGAGTGGCAGCATAAATGACACTGCAGTGACAGTTTTGAGTTGTGGTGGAACTTGTGCGTGAGTGCCATCGACAAAAAGAGTTTCTGATTACTACGGAGGATCCGGATGTTATGCACTAAGTGATTGTAGGAAAGAGCAGAAGCGAATCCTTTATGAAAATGAAAGCATTTAGATGTGTGCCAAAAATTCTGTGGAGAACTCTGATGAATACTTTAAATGTTTTACCCTGAGAAATGCATGAAAAATCATGGGGTGCATGTGCAAAATGCTTGGCAAGCATGGAGGAGATATTGGAGATATATAGGTAAGTGTGGAAATGCTTGGTAGTGCCAAGAAGTGACATGAAGGCGATGCATTCCCCTTCATTTTATGTGGCAGAATCATGCTGGTTTCTGAAACATTTATTTTGGGGAGTTGAGTTACTTCATATTATATCAAGTTTTTGTCATTTTCACTTGATAAGCAATTATGGTATCATTTTTACTTGTTGCAGTAAGTAAAACAAAGAAACCTGAACAGTGGCCTTCTCCTACTATTCGGTGAAATTGACTGGAATTTTCAAACAAGTGGTTAAATTGTTAGCTAACAACTATAAACTTGTTAGCATGTTGTATATGAAGATTGCTTGTGACCTCTTCCTATTGTGATGTTTACCACTAGTTTGTACTATCACATATTCGATAATGAATATGTATAAAGCTTGAATATGGTGGACAAGAAATTCAATTTTCTATACTTCAAATACGATTTTGGCTTTTGGCATGCAAATGCTTTTTTGTGGCATTTGTTTTTTTACATGGATAACCAACCAATGGTAATGTCCTAAAAAAAACAAAAATTCAAACTCATTGAACTTCTAGTGGCAATCAATGCGCCAACAACAATAATAGAAAAGGAAAGAGTTATTATAAGCTTCGCATTATACTTGTAGGCTTGAAGCGCTAAAGTGCAATTTTGTTCGGGTTTTGATTCCATAGTAGTATTCTAACTTGGCGAGTTCGTGTCTCTAGAGGTAAAGTAAAAGCCAAGGGTACCATCTACCTGTCAAATATGTTTATGGTGTTTGTTTCAAAGAAACCTCTTGGAGACTTTATGGCATTTGAAATGCCTCTGGTAAGAATCTTTAGGATCTCTCATCCTTGCCTGCCAGAAATAAACTTCTCATGTGGCATTTTTCTGCAATCATAGCCATTTCTACAATTATAATGGTCCTACGAATATTTTCTCTTAGAGATGTAACATGACACTGTGATTAGGGCCATCTCAACCGTCCATTTAGAATGGACGGTTGAATAAGGGAAGGTATATAAGTTTTATGCTGTAGGGGAAGCATAGAAAGCTTGCCCTTATCTAATAGGAAACGATGACAGATAGGTAAAAAAGAAAAGAGTAACTCCAAACCATGTGTTCAGGTCAAACCATTACCATTACCAAAAACGTCTACTTTCATTTTATCTATCAATATCACCTCTACCAAAGGTAAAAATAACAAGAAAAAAGAAGAATAGAGAAAAATGAAATTAAGGCATCCATCGATACCAATCTATCAAGGTCCTATGCCGACGACCTTAGGGTGATAAGTCTAGGGTTTGGAGGCAGCCTCAAATAGAGGGGACATATGTGGAGTAAAAGAAAAACGCAATTAAGGCATCCAACCCAGAGAGATAGAAACTGGGTTTAGAGGGAAAAAATTGGATTGTCGACAGAAAAAAAAAACAGTCTCTAAGAAGAAAGTTTTCTTATAAATTGTAAATTCAGTTCCATAGTCCAAGAGTTTAGAGCATAAATTGTTGAGCATTTCTCCCAGGACCTTCTGAAGAAATTTTAAACCCAATATACAAAACACGTGACAAGAAAGGATCAAATCAGGTGAATCATAAAAGCGTAAAAAAAATACGATGTGCTCATAGTGCAAATTCAATTATACTAGAAGAAAATGGAAGACATAACAAACAAAAACAATGAGGAAAACCTATAACAGCATAGATATAAAGAAGATTGCCATGAGAAAACATAAAGATGCGGAGGTTAAAAACCATCCAAGCATAAGCTCTCCATTTGTTAACAAATCAGATCCCAAAGTCCCTCGAGCTCTTCTCTAGTGCTAAAAAAAAAGCGTCGATCTCACGAGGTTTCGTGTCCTACCTCCTTGACCTCTATCATCTCTATAATCACTAGTTTTCGGCCAATGCACCAAACCAAATTGTTCATGGCAGGTCTCAGGTTTATAACAAATATATTTCTAAATTGGTTTATACTTTTTTCAAACACTTGACACATAAAAAAATAAAAAAATAACTAAAAAAATAGAGTTAGTTAAGGATCTTAAAATATTTTCGTCCCCATAGAGGTTTAACAAGTTTGTTAAAAAAAAAAAAAAGTTCATCACATGCCTCATTTGTCCATAAGCTTCTATGTTGTGTTATGTGAAAAATCTATTAAAAATAATATTCATGAGGAAACTACCACAATTTCCCAATGTTAAATAAATGAATGGCTTCATGCACGACAGACATTCATGGTTAATACTGAGCGATGTTATAACACTTTGCTTGGGCCTTGGACTCGGCTCTTGCCTGAGCAAGTAACTCGACCAAGTACCAAGGCAGAGTGGACTACAAATGATATACATATGCAAGGCTCTCCATCTGTTACCAAATCAGATCCCAAATTCCCTTAAGCTCTTCTCAAGTTTTAGAAAAAAGCCTCGATCTCACAAGGTTTCATGTCCTACCTCCTTGACGTCTGCCATCTTTGTTATCACCATTTTTCAGCCAATGCACCTAACCTCATCATTCAAGGCAGGTCTCAGGTTTACAACAGATATTTCATTAAAGGGAATATCTTTCAAAATTGGTTTATGCTTTTTTCAAACACTCGAACCATCCAAAAAAAGAAAAATAGGAGAAAAAAAACGGAAGTTAGTAAGGATCTTAAAATACTTTTATCCCCATAGATGTTCAGCAAGTATGTAGAAAAGAAAAAAAAGAAAAAATTCATCACATGCCTCATTTGTTCACAAGCTTCTACGCTATGTAATGTGAATAATCTATTAAAAATAATATTCATGAGTAAACTACCAAAATTTCCCAATGTTAAAGAAATGAATGGGTTCATGTATGAGCATTTACACCATGGCCATGTCTGTGTGTGTGACAGACATTCATGGTTAATTCTAAGCAGTGTTATTCCACATTGCTTGGGCTTTAGAAGCAGCCCGAGTAACTCAGCCAAGTGCGAGGCTGAGTGGACTAGGCCTGTGCATGACCCAAAAGCCCCTTAAAAAAAAGATCTTTAAAATGCTAATAAATAAAAAAATATTTAAACCCGAAACAAAACTAAAAACAACATGTAAGGAATCCAAATAAGCTCAAAAGACTATAACAAATTGGATTACAAAATATGGTTTAGGGTTGGAGATTCCAAAAAAATCCAACAAAAAAAATACAAAAATAGGGCATTTGACAATAAAAACTCACAAACCATTGTAAAGCATATCCAAATTACATATACATAAATTGATCCCATAAGTTTATATAATTCTTATGTTTTTTTTGTTCTTTAATGTACCCTTCTTGTACCCTGGAACTAAGGCAGGCCAAAATCTGATAGAACCAATGCCATGAACTAGAAAGAAGAATTAATAGATGTGAAATTCATGAAACCATCAAATCCAGACAGTCCAAAAGAGGGGAGACAAGAGAAATGACATATAGGTGTTGTCAATACGAGTTGACCTTTGTTTTGCATGGCATCTCTTCAGGGTGTGCATCCTTGTTGAGGCTTTGTTGAACCTCATTTATAGTGCAAAAATTTCATATATTCACTTCTCGTGTTTCGTGAATAAGTTTATTGAGTTTAGTTGGAATGCAACAAACCCAATTGTGTGGAGCAGTCTTACTCTCAAAATCCCATAAATTTCTCTCTAATACTTTATCTAGAAAGAAAAGATGGTGATGAGAGATTAGGATGCATCTAACCTTGCTATGTGCATTGCATGCTCTTTCTTTCTAAGTTGTAATTCAGGCTAATTCTTATAAGTATGGTATGAATATCTTATCTTATAACTGATACTTGTAGGCTTAACCAGATTTGGTGATATTGAGGTACGGTTAGAGGAAACAAAAACACCTTCAGAAATTTGTTAGAATTCCAAATATCTGAGAAACTATCTAATATGACTGGCAAAAGTAAAACTCGAGGGGTCATTGAGAATATTTGGGAATAGGGTTTTGTTTTTTTCCATACCTGCACAACACAAATGATCTTGAGGTGAATGGGGGAATTACAAGGCAGCCTAATGTTGTCGATCTCATAGAAGCAATTCAGCGTTGCTCCCTACACATACATTACCACCTCACGCTTAATACTCGATACTGATAAATAACAGAAAAAAGAAAGAAAAAACAAAGGAATAACATTTTCTCTCACAACAAATATAATGAAACACAAATCAGAAATTACCACATCACTCACAGTTGGAATGTTCATTTCACAGACACGTCATTGGACAAGGCTTCTCTCCCTTCACTACTTCACGCTTAAACCCCTCCTGAAATCCATTTAGAACCAATTAAAAAATCAACCAATAGAAACACTCACCAATCACATTTATCCCAATTTTAAAAAAAAAAATTCCTCAAAAATCCTCTCTCTCTCTCTCCTTCTCTCTTTTGTACTTTACGTGAAATGAAAATCACAGTTACTTTTATGAGAATCTCCGAGATTATGATTACCATTAACCTCCCTCCAAATCGCAGCGTTAATATCAGATATATACCAATGCAAAGCGATTGGTAATAATATCTCAGAAAGTGCATGTCCGAAAATAGATTTGGAGGGGTTATGTCTCCCCCACTGACTTAACCAAAAAAAAATATTGGAGGGTTATGTCCGACATTCTTCCCTGCTTATCATTTCCATGGAGTTCACATTCCCTGTAACATATCCTATAGCATTTCCATCACAGTGAGCTTCTCTATCTGTTCTCCATCATTTAAATAAAAATAGTGCAGAAAAAAGGGTTCTTTTCTTTTTGTTTAAAACTATAACGCTTTGTTTGACATAATAGAATCTGAATATTCATATTTTTAGAAATATGAATAGCCATTACCAGTTTTCCATATATATAAATTATTATTCTGAATATGCATTTTTCTGTGCATGTTTGACTGTCTACCTCTATCTTAAAATTTTGTCACATTACTGTAAAGAGAAGAGAAAGAAAAAGAAGTAGAGAGAGGAAGGAGGAGTAACGTAGCTAATTACAGGTTCGAAAACTGAGAAACAACATAAAGACCCATAGCATATAGTAGCCAATCAATCATTTTTCTTTTCAGGGAGAGTATAAATAATGCTACACAATTTAGTCTAGAGAGAAATGTTAATTTAGAAAGAGGGAAACACTAAAAAATCTTGTCCCATTTACAGTACCCATTGAAATTTTTGGATAGAGAGAGGAGAGAGTACCCATTCCAACTTCCTTCGCCCCCAAGCCTCCCTCCAATGGGAGAGAGAGCAATTGAATGAAATATCCGAATTGAATGAGCCGAGTATCCCTCTCTTTTCTGATCATCTATCGCTCTCCTCTTTCTTTCATCTCTTCTTCCCCACTCCCCAAATCTCTCCATCTCCCTTCTCTTTCAATTTTCGGGACTCTTGCTCCATTTCCCGAAATCTGTCCATCTCCCTTCTCTTTCAATTTTCTGGACTCTTCGCCCCCTTTTGCCAACTATCCACACTAATCTCTCATCCTGACTTTCATTCTCACCCTCTATAGATCCACACATTTTGCGAACCATTTCTTTCTCAACAATCTAAAACTTCAAATTTGTAGAAGTTTAGGGCTTCCATATCCCAATTCTTTGCTTCGTAATCTGAACTGTTATAAGGCATCTCTTTTCCCCTAATTTTCTCTCTCTCAAATAGACTGTTTATTGCCTCTTTCTTCATAGCCAAGCTCACGAGCAGAGCCAAGCCATAAAGCGAAAAGAGGAGTAGATAAAAATTAAAATAAATATAAAAATACAAAAAATATTTAAATATATAAAAATAGATGCAGTTAACATGCAGTCAAGCCCGCACATGTAGAAATGTGGGCGATTTATTTTTAAATAGAATTAGATCCTACTTGCAGCATTCCCCAACCTTACCATCCACTACCTAGCCTTTTGGTTCACTACCATTGAAGCCTCACTGTCCCTTCCTCTTCCAACAACTTCCACCACCAAAAAGAAAAAAGCATCTTTCCATTTCCATAGATCGTCCGTCCACCTATTTCAAATCTCCCCGAATGAATGTCAAATCATGGTGATCCAAGCAAGTAGTACCTCACTCCATGACCAAGCTTGAAAGTTCTCAAGCAACCATGCAGTCAACTCCACAAACACTATCTACCCTCCTCTTTACCTTCGTCCCATTTCCTAAATCAAAAGACATTATGTTCCCCACGTAAATTACAGCTCGAGATAGAAATATGATAAACATGCTATAAGACAATATTATGGAATTTGCATTACCAGGGTTTAATTAACTTGAAATCAATCTGGTCATGTATGTCACAATCCTTATTGAGATGGCCCATTAGAAACATTGAGTCACATCATAGAACATAAAAGTGGAATGGTTTGACAGTGGCTTGAAGAATAGTGAGGCTGTTAGCGTCTTCCACGGCATAGTTGCACCTCTCCCAAAAAGTTTGCTAGTTTGAAGAGCAGCCCTCAATTCAGATACAAGTTCGGTAAAATTGAGCTTCAAACATAAATGAATTTCACAAATAATGCACGAGATAACTAAATTTGAAGAAACTACAATCCCTACAAAAGGGCATCTTATACAAAAAATGAGACAATATCTTTTCCATTTCAACCTGCATGAATGCTGGAACAATACGGACCTAATTACTATGTTCCTTTGTTTTGGGGAGCTAGCAGAATTTTCATGTCATGTGAGTCTTATTTGATGCAAGAACAGGCTGCTAAGTGCTAACAATGATTTGGAAGGTGACTCAAGAGAAGATTCATCTTAAACTGTGATTAAGTTTACGTAAAATGTGAGGGACCCAATTCAAATAAGCATTTGGTTAACACGCCCCAACAAATATTCCTATGTGATGAATCACACAGATGAGACATAAGATGGAAGATAAATTCAAAAGCTATAAAGAGAAATATAAATAATAAAAATCGTCAAAACCTCCCTAACCAACCTAGCCTTTCCTCCCACCCAAGCTGTAGCATTCCCCAACCTTACCATCCACAACCTAGCCATATGGTTCACTACCCATGCAGCCTCGCTGTCCCTTCCTCTTCCAATAACTTCCACCACCAAAAAGAAAAAAAAATCTTTCCCTTCCCACAGATCTCTGTCTACCTATTTCAAACCGTCTCGAATGAATGTCAAATCATGGTGATCCAAGCAAGCAGTACCTCACTCCATGACCAGGTTTGAAAGTTCTCAAGCAACCATGCAGTCAACTCCACTATCACTACCTACCCTCCTCTTTACTCTTGACCACATACCCTTCGTCCCATTTCCTAAATCAGAAGACATTTTGTTCACCACGTAAATTAGAGTTCGAGATAGAAATATGATTAACATGCTATAAGACAATATTCTGGAATTTGCATTACCAGGGCTTAATTAACTTGAAATCAATCTTGTCAGCTATGTCACAATCCGTATTGAGATTGCCCATTAGAAACATTGAGTCACATCATAGAACGTACAATTGGAATGGTTTGATAGTAGCTTGAAGAATAGTGATGTTGTTTAAGGTCTTCCACTGCATAGTTGAACCTCTCTCAAAAGGTTTGCTAATTTGAAGAGCAGACCTCAATTCAGGTACAAGTTCGACAAAATTGAGCTACAAACGTAAATAAATTTCACAAATAATGCACGAGTTAACTAAATTTGAAGAAACTACAATCCCTGCAAAAGGGCATCTTAGACAAAAATGAGACAATATCTTGTCCAATTCAACCTGCATGGATGCTGGAACAATTTGGACCTAATTACTGTGTTCCTTTGTTTTGGGGAGCTAGCAAAATTTTCATGCCATATGAGTTTTATTTGATGCAAGTACAAAGGCTGCTAAGTGCTAATAATGATTTGGAAGGTGACTCAAGAGAAGATTCATCTCAAATTGAGATTAAGTTTACGTAAAACAACAATTCACATGAAGTGACATGTTAATTCTTATTAGTGAAGTGAAGGACCCAATTCCCATATGCATTTAGTTGAATGTTGAAACACGCCTCAACAAATATTCCTATGTGATGAATCACACGAATGAGACATACGATGGAAGACAAATTCAAAAGCTATAAAAAAATATATAAATAATATAAATTGTCAAAATCTCCCCAACCACAATCTAGCCTTTCCTCCCACCCAACATGCAGCATTCCCCAACCATACCATCCACAACCTAGCCTTTTGGTTCACTACCCTTGCAGCCTCACTGTCCCTTCCTCTTCCAACAACTTCCACCACCAAAAAGAAAAAAGCATCTTTCCATTCCCACAGATCTTGCCTCTTGATCTGCCACAAAGTTGCATGTAGCCCCGGTGTCTATCATAGCCTTAGTAAGTTTTCCATTGATAGACACTTCCACATACATAAGCTCTCATGCTTGGGGCTTGACTTCCTTCACTTGCCCCTTCAATGCATTGAGTAGCCTTAGAGCCCTCATGAGTTTTTTCAGTCTAGCGACTGTGACGGTTGGCATAAAGAAAAAGGAAATAAAGAAAAGGGAAATGCTGGAAATTGTGGCCTTGATAAGGATCACTCTGCAGCTTGGTGAAAGGACTCTCCCTTACCATGAAGCCAGGTGCCACTCGACTTTGTCTATAACCAAGCTCCATAACTGGATTCGAGGAAGGCCAATGCAAAATGGAAGGCTAAGATAGGATGCGGGCATTGGCTCTACAGCACATCCCCATGAGTCAGTGAAGCATTTGACTCTGGCTTGGTCAAGGCAAATTCTTGTCATCTTAGTTTTTTCTAGGTTCACCCTAAGGCCCATAGCCAATTGGAAGTATTGGAGGAAGAGCAACAAACAACTAACTTTTTTTAAAAATGCATCGCAAAAGAGGAGGGTATCATTGCCATATTGGTGGTAGAATATCGCGAGACCCAACCTAGCAACTTGGAAACCCGAAATGCGTCCCGCGCTATACACACGAGATAGTGAGGCACTGAACACCTCAGCCACTATGGTAAATATTAGGGTGAAAGGGGGTCCCCTTGGTGGAGCTTGCTCGAAGCATGAAAGTAACGCTTAGATGTGCCATTAATAAGGTCAAAAAATTGGGGTTTTGAAATACACCCTTGGATCCATGTCCACCATAGAGAGCCAAATGGCATTCTGGACAAAGTCTCATCAATAATTTCCCAGTCCACATGATCATAAGACTTTTGATTACCAAGCCTGAGATTTTTGCCCTATAGCGGGAATGTATGCATTCGTGTGCTATTAGAGCCCCATCGAGAATCTGTCATTCCTTCACAAAGGTCCCTTGGGATGATACGATCACCTGACCAAGGACACATTTAAGGTGGGAAGCCAGGCCCTTAAGAGAATTTTGTAGGAAGTATTAATCAAACTAATGGGTCTGAAGTTTTAAGCTCTTCTGCTCCCTCTTTCTTGGGGATCTTGGCAATGAAAGTGGCATTCATCACCTTATGGATAGTGGCTCGAGAGTGAAATTCAGAAAAGAAAGCCATGATATCAGTCCTAAGGGTATCCCAAAAGACTTCGAAGAGGGCTATGGGGAAGCTATCAGGGCTGGGGGACCCGGTCTCCATTGAGATCTTTAATGGCCTGGAGTACTTTGTCCTCTTAAAAAGGGCTTTCCAAATAGGCTGCAGATTCGGGAGAAATAGAAGAGAAGGAGAGGTCCGTCAGTACTGGCCTAGGACTAGAACGGGAAGAGAAAAGCTTGAAAAAATATTCGACAGCCGCTGCCTCAATGAGATTGGGATGGTCAACAATCTGGTCCCACACCTTGAAGTGGGTAATAGAGTTATCCCTTCTTCAACAGTTGGCTATCTTGTGGAAGTAAGCTATATTTTGGTTGCCAAGCTTGAGCCATTTGACATTGGTCCGCTGAGCCCAATAAATTTCTTATTTCTTTAGGAGGCATTGGTAATCATGTTTGTGGATGTATCGAGAATCCAACTCAGACGGGGAGAGAGGTCTAAGTTCTTCAATGAAGTCTCAGTGTTGAATAGACCTCAAAAGGGAGTCTTTTGGGTATTATAAGTTTCCAGGGAGCTGTGAACTCCATGATTTCAGGAAAACTTTGAGCATTTGAAGCTTTTTCTACAAGATAAAACAGGCCCACCCATTCACGAGCGGGGAGAAGGACTCCCAATGGTTACAGACAGGAGAGGGGAAGCCGGACTCTTAGAGCCAAGACAGCTCAAAGCGAAAAGGCTTAGGCCCTCGAGGAAGGGATTAGGTATCCAGCAGGATAGGTCTATGATTTGAGGCGGGATTGGGAAGCACCAGAGAGTGGGTGTCAGGGAACTCATGATCCCACTCGATAGGGGTTAGAAATCTATCTAATTTTGAGAGGCTTGGATTAGCCGAATGACTAGACCAACTGAACTCCGCTCCTTCCAACAGGATGTCTATGAGCTAAGAAATCAGAGAACTATACCATTGAAGGGGTAGTTTTGTCGTGGGAATTACGTTCGTGAGACCATCTGGTGATTTTAAAATCACCTCCTACGCATCACTAAGAAAAAGGAAGGTCATCAAATATTGTAACTCTCTCAAAACGGCCAATTTCTCGTTGTCTTCTTGTGGTCCATAGACCACAATGCATTTCTAATGGAGGAAATCAATGATCCTAGCTAGGGTCACTATGACAGAGAACTTGCCAATGTGAGAGGCAACTAAGGCGTGTTGAGATGGGACCATCCAAAGCTAACCACTGCTAGGGGAAGACCCCAAATATTTCGAATTTAGGAGAGTGGAGGAAGGAAACTTGGTTTCCACCAAACTAAGAAGAAAGGGAGAATACTGTGAAACAAATTGACGAATATTTGTTGTTTTCCTGGGTGGTCCAAACCCTTATATTCCAAATAAAGATCTTCATAGCAAAGGTAATGGGCGAATGGCACTCATGGTCGAGCGGCGAGAATGCTGAGGAGCTGAGGGAGGGGGGAGGACCTTAGCTGAGGGGTCCCCTTTCTCGTACCTTACTTTGAAAGAGAGTTGGATAGCTCTCGGAATGCTCTTAAATTGGTGGCGGGAGCCTTACCTTTGACATTATTCGACTTATACTGGCATCTCGATTCGCTATCAGCATTGATGAAGGCTTCAAGGGCTTCATGTAGGCCGTTGAACAGGAAGCCCATCACTTAAAGGATCTCATGAGGAGTGCCTTGGGCTTGGTCGATTGCGTTC
>NW_006499435.1:6263881-6274632 GCF_000471905.2 Amborella trichopoda
CCCTTGGATCCATCTCCACTACATGGCATTTTGGACAAAGTCTCATCAAGAATTTCCCAGTCCACATGATCATAAGATTTTTTATTACCTGGGATTTTTGCACTACAGAGGGAATGTATGCATTCGTGTGCTATTAGAGCCCCATCGAGAATCCGGTGTTCCTTCACAAAGGTCCCTTGGGATGATAAGATCACCTGACCAAGGACACATGTAAGGCGAGAAGCCAGGCCCTCAAGAGAATTTTGTAGGAAGCATTAATCAGACAAATGGGTCTGAAGTCTTTAAGCTCTTCTGCTCCCTCTTTTTTTGTGGATCTTGGCAATGAAAGTGACATTCATCGCCCTATGGATAGTGGCCCCAGAGTGAAATTCAGATAAGAAAGCCATGATATCAGTCCTAAGGGTATCCCAAAAGACTTCGAAGAGGGCTATGGGGAAGCTGTCAGGGTTGGGGACCCGGTCTCCATTGAGATCTTTAATGGCCTGGAGTACTTTGTCCTCTTAAAAAGGGCCTTCCAAAGAGGTTGCAGATAAGGGAGAATTAGAACAGAAGGAGAGGTCCGCCATTACTGGCCTAGGATCAGAAGGGGAAGAGAAAAGCTTGGAAAAATATTCAACAACAGCTGCCTCAATGAGATTGGGATAGTCAACAATCCAATCCCCCAACTTGAAGTGGGTAATAGAGTTCTCCCTTCTTCAACAGTTGGCTATCTTGTGGAAGTAAATTGTATTTTGGTTGCCAAGCTTGAGCCATTTGACTTTGGCCCGCTGAGCCCAATAAATTTCTTCTTTCTTTAGGAGGCATTGGTAATCATGTTTGTGGATGGATCGAGAATCCAGCTCAGAAGGGGAGAGATGTCAAAGTTCTTCAATGAAGTCGCAATGTTGAATAGACCTCAAAAGGGAGTCTTTTTGGTATCATAAGTTTCCAAGGAGCTGTGAGCTCCATGATTTCAGGAAAACTTCGAGCATTTGAAGCTTTTTCTACAAGATAAAATTGGCCCACCCATTCACAAGGGGGGAGAAGGACTCCCAATGGTTACAGGTAGGAGAGGGGAAGCCAGGCTCTTAGAGCCAAGATAGCTCAAGGCAAAAAAGCTTAAGCCCTCGAGGAAGGGACTGGGTATCTAGCAGGATAGGTCTATGATTTGAGGCGGGCTTGGGAAGCACCAGAGAGTGGCTGCCAGGGAACTCATGATCCCACTCGAGAGGGGTTAGAAATCTATCTTCCTCTCAATCATTATTGGTAAATACAAAAATTACTCTCCTGTTTAGCACTATTACCACAAAAAGTTCTTAATATCTTAAACATCTTAAAAGAATAAAACATGAATTTGAAAATTATAAATATTATTCTTTTACCAAAGTATCTATACATAATTAAGGTAACAGAAAAATAAGAAAAACTAACATAAAAAAGATTTCCAGATGTGAATAGGTAAATGCCTCCATGTTTGTCACCAAAAAATGACATACTTGGTGAGCCTCACCAGATTGTCTACTGGTGTGTCAGAAGCAGCAACAGATTAATTGGGTCAGAAGCGTCAACAGATTAATCGGATATAGTGGTAGAGCCACACACCAAAACATGTCTAAAAACTGCATCTGTGATTCATCTAATCCATTCAGCTACTCCCATGTTCTATGAGCAGATTAAATACTGACAAACTCATGAGGTGCACAATATCATCATGCATATGACAAATCAAAATGAAATGACTCCAGATCCAATGATCCCATGGGCCAAATGAAAAATTCAATAGTTATCAAGATAGAATTGGGAAGAGGAAATAATAATTCCAACTAAAATAAAATCTATTATGCATCTTACCAATTGCTCATCAGTTTATGATTAAATCTAACAAGCATGTTATAAATGACCAAAACAAAATTCATGTCTACAAATAGAGTCATATGATGTTGATTATTTCTTAATGTACACCTAAAATGAAATCAAATGCACATAGTTACATACCATCTTAAACATACCTATGTACACATTATTCACAAAATCCCTCTGGAAATACAAGAAGTGGATCGTTATCAAGGGCTTCAACATGTTGTTTCATTCCATGATAACAACACTCACTAATTTAGGGTTGCCACAACACAATAAAGACACTATAATAAGCTCCATCAATTAACAATATCCTCAATTCTTTATTGCAATTTCATGACCCCTGGCTAGGTATGATTGAAGTGAGAAATCAATTTTTTTATGACTTGGGTATGGACCAAGATTGGCTATATAAAACTGCTGGTTCGCAACTGAAGTTTGTCAAAGTGGTTTGTGAATTTTATATACAATTGTGGGATGCCCATTAGATTGGGTATACATGGCCCATGTTCAGCCACGCTATGCGGACTCCAAAAGAAAATGCTTGTACTTTTTTGTGATTGAACCATGAAAAAAAAATAGTTAACATTATCATAAAAAAAAAAAAATGGAAATTTTTTTTCAATAGGCTTTAGGCCAAATGCAATGCTCTTTGGTAATGCCAAAATCGATCTATCTTACTGTGCAATAGACCTGCTAGCCTTTAGTATCCTGACATTGCGGCTGCTAATGAGCAACATTATTTCTCTTGCTAATGCTCATTGTTTTGTTTCAATTTTCTATGTTTGGAGTGACTACTTCTCATTTTGAATTCTTTTTAGTACATATTCCATGTATAAACGCGCAGCAGGGCGGAATCGAAGGAATCCCGAAAGATAGGCACATGTGGGGACAGGTATGGCATGCATATTGTGTAGTGGGAACAAGAGAAGCAGCAACATATCTCTGAATGGAAAAAGTGTCACAATTCTGGTTTAGGAAGGCTAGCTAGACATAAATGTGGGCTACCTTCGAGGAACTATGTTGCGTCGTATACTCAATAAAGAGATCGAGGCGGAGATTGAAGCTGAGCGCTTGCTCTCTCTCTTAAAAAAAAAAAGATCTAAAAGATTCATCACCACCAATAAATCGCTTCAACAAATAGATTAACAAAGGTTAGTAGAATCCCATACCTTTCCATCTCACTCTGAATGGAGCAACACCATGCTTTGACATTTGTAAATATATGTATCCATTTTGTATATGGGCATGCAAGACTAAAACAGAGCGTAAAAGATACGAGAATAAACAAAACAAGTTATGGCCTATTGGGTATTATGAGAGAGAGAAAGAGACTATTACGATCCCGGTAAATAAGGCTGAGAGCATACAAAATACAAGATTCAGAGAGAGAGAGAGTGAGAGCAAACAAAGGATAGATTAGAAAGAGAAAGGGCAATTAGGGGCATCTTACTGGTGATGAGAGAGAGAGAGAGAGCAACGAAAGGATAGCTTAGATAAAAAAGGGGCAACTACAAGCAAAAGGAACTCATCTTCCCAAACCAAATTTTTAATAAAGGAATGAAAGCAAAAAAAAACGCATATAAAGTTTTTGCATCCACCTTGGTCATCAAGATCTTGAGTTTCAAATCGTAGCAAGTCTTGAGATTCTTCTTCCTCCTTTCAACTCTTTTGAATTCCCATAAGCTTGAGTCTGACTCTTGTAGGATATAGCGTCCCTCCCTGCAAAACAAAAAAAGTGCTAATCATAAGCACTTAAAAGCATAAATGAACAAGATAATCAATTAAAAATTTAAGCATTTGATATCCGAAAATCGTATCTGACAGCTAAGCGTTCCACTTGGGGCGGGGGCGGGGGAGAGAAAAAATAAAATTCCACTAGAAACCACAAAATAAGGCCTAGAAACACAATTCAATTCGCTAAACCCTATAAGAACTCTAGAATCTCCATAAGATGGTATTTTCATTAAAAAAATACATATACCAAAAAAAAAAAGGAAAAGAAAGTTAAACACAAGAGAAGCCCTAGAAGCATAACTTCAACATTATATATCCTAAAAAAATACCAAAACATCCAAATCCAAACACACAGGAAAATCATAGAGTATTACCAATATGAGGAATCATATGAAGAACTCTTCTCATTCTCATTTTCTGTTTCAATTTAGCACAATATCAGAAGAAGAAGATAAAGGCGAAAAATAGTAAGTATTACCAATGGCCTCCAATAACAACATCTCTCTCTCTAAAGTGGGTCAAATCATTGGTGAAAAGAAAATTGAAAGGGACATGAAGTTGGGAATGTTATGACAATTCATGCCTCTCTTAAAACTAAGAAATCAAGTTGTGACAGTTGAATTCAGAGGAAATGCAGAACAAATTCAAAGTAAATTAATACAAAGTTGAGAGAAAAATAAGAGAAACAAAGGCGATACCCATTTTGCTTACGGGGCGAGTTAACGTGTGACGACATCCTGAGGCAACGAATAAATTGCTTTTTTTCCAATATCTCCCTTTCGACCCAAAGATTCTTGGAACAAATGTTTGAAAAATCCAGAAACCAAAAAACAAATCTTAGAGAGAAAAACTAAATAGAGATAAAGAACTTTTAATGGTATTTTTTGTTAAATCAAGATTTTAAATTTACTCCTATTGTAACTTTATTTTTCTTTAAACCAATTTTGAATAATATTAAATAAATAAATAATAAAGTTATAAGGAGTAAGTATTTTTTAGAAAAGATAAAAGTATTTTTTAGAAAAGATAAAATGCGAATTTATATCAATACTATTAAAAAAGCAATTTTTTGAAGATCTTTTAAAAAACTCAGGATTCTTAACGGATTTAAAAAAAAATCATCTTTTGAACGGAGACTTAGCAACTATGATAGTTGCATAAATAGCTAAATCTAACGTTGAGTTTCATTGACTTGAGCCGAGCCAAGCCGATGTTAGCTGCAACGAGCCGATATTAGCCAGTCGCGCTGATGTTAGCCAAGTCGAGCCGACGTTAGCTGAGCCAAGCCGAGACATTTTAGCGCGAAAAAGCCGAGCCGAGTTCAATAAATAGTTGGTCTAAAATCCCAAAAATAAGAAAATCGATAAAATTATGAATAAATTATTAAAATAAAAATTGTGAAAAAAAAAATTTATTTTAAAATTTAATTTTTAGAAAAAATATGCTAAAAAAAATTAACGTGGGTAAAATGCCGTCTATTTTTTAGAGTTTTATGCAATTTTCCACTTGGAGAACACCACCGAAGTACGGCAACGGCTCCGTCGCTGTCTGAGGCAACGACTCTCTTTAAGGCAACTCTCTTTCTCTCTCTAAGGCAACTCTCTCAAAAGCAACGGCTCTCTCTCTCTCGGCAACGGCTCTTTCTCTCTCAAAGGCAACGGCTCTCTCCCTCTGAGGCAACGGCTCTCTCCCTTTGCTTTGACATGCTCAAGCGAAACACAAAAGGCCTGGCTGCAACTCCTTTCTCTCTCTCACTCAGAGGTTACTCTCTCTCTAAGTAGACGTCCCCATTAACAATCTACTGATCTACTCCTCTCTCTCTGTATCTTGATCAGAAACCGATCCATCTCTCTCTGCATTTCTTGATCACAGAGCCAGCCAACCTGCATCTTGTCAAATTTCTTCCTCCAGTTTGGACCATAAGGCTTCATTCGTCATTGATCAGAAATCCATTAATCTTTTTCTTCTTCCTCATTTGTAATCAAGAAAATGGTGAAGGGTACTTCAAGCGAAGATGACGAGCTCAACAATGAGAGCCCACCCAAAAAGGAGTGTACTCATCTGGATCTCTGTTGCATTAGATTTTGGTTCTTCTGACAGGTGAAATGTTCAAGCATACGATCATTTAACTTCTGTGATTTATGAGTGGCTGATGAGCAACCTCTGATTATTCTTTTAATCATCTTCAGGTTATATTGGTGAAGATATAAAGTCTCCTCTGATAAGTTCAATTCCTTAGTGGGATGTTTATTTCATGCTCGTATTATAATTGAAAGATAGAGGGTGATTTAGTGCGTGCTTTTGATCTGGTTGCATTTTCTGGATGGAATAGCACTTTAATTTGATGTGCATTATGCTAGATTCCCTGGATTGGATCCATCGGTCTCTGATCGAGTTAAGAACCAGACATGTGTATTGTCTTTGTTGTATTGTATTTGGTGAATTGCCGATTTTTAGGTAGATTGGGCATAGGCTCAAAAGATTTGAATTGTTTAGGTTTTAGGTTATAGGTTATTCACTAAATTGCTTTTGTGCCTTTTCTTCTTTTTAGGCTATGAAGTCCGATCACATAATTGATGTCATTCAGAAATTAAGTTCACCGCTCACTAAGGTACAACTTCATGTTGAAATCCATTGGCTTTTGAAAATCATATTATTGTGCGTAGATGCAGGAGGGATGGAAAGAAAAATTAATCTCCTGTTGCTACTTTGCTAGTATAACTGCCTTAGTTTTTCATCTCTACAATTTCAAATGATGCTGCAAATATGGTAAAAATCAGGGCATGGTATCTACCATCATGACAATTCTATGCTTTATAGCTTATTTCACAAAATTTCTGCATATTATAATGGGAAGGTTATTTGGAGAAGTTGTTTAGTTAATTTTTCGTTCTTTTTTGCTAATTGAGCGCTTGTTTAGGGGGTTCCATGCACTATTTTTTGAGATAGCAGCCATCAAAACACTTGGACACCTAATCCATCTTCGCCATTTTGATCCTTCATGGTCTTGGCCCTCAAAATCCACTTGATGGTTGCACTCTCTGGGTCTAACTAGCAAAAGTTTTCGGGTCAACTATGTGTATGCCTTGAAAATAGATACTAGCGAGAAGTCAAATTTCAAGAATATCCCTTGTGCTGACAGATGCACTTTGTCTAGATGAAATAATGGACCTCATCACTTCCCTTGGTAAAAGTTCTACCCATAAACTTTCCATAGCTCCAAAGTTGGTGCCCTCACAATGGCACTGATTCCCCTTTTCTTGACGGAATATATGGCAAGGGATTGACTTCTACACTTTGACTGTAACATATGGCAAGGGATTGATGGAACATATGGCAAGGGAACACTTACATTTGGTGAGCCACTTAAGCATTAGATGACTTGTATATTTTGAGGGAGATTACTTCATCTTATATTGGCTGCTAAATTCTATGGGAATATTGATGTATAAGATAGTAGATACTTGTGAAGAAAAGTGATATTTTCTTGGACTTCATTTTGAGTATTTCTTCTTGCCAGGGCATCATAAATCATTTTGTGTGGACTCCCGAAGTGGCAGTCCATTTCATCCCATGATGGATTCTGCTTTATCTAAGTTAAAGCTTTTGTGGTCCTCTAATTGTCACAGTTGTATTTCTATATGCATATGGATGGTCCAACAGGTGCCATAGTTATGTGGCCACAACAGTCTGTATTTGTAGGCTGGTGGCCTTATGTAAGCTTCTAGAATAATCATCAATATTTATGTTTGGGATTCTTGGATTGATAAGATGGAGTAACTTCACCTCTGATCCATATATATTATGTCCAAATTTTGTGACTTGTTAATGATGGTTGCTGTTTCTTAGTTTCATACATGGAAACAGTCCTTTTGCTGCTTGAGTTTTACTTATTAGTTATTTTTGGTTAAAGAGAAAATTTTGATTTTGATTTTGATGTTGTCATTGATTCATTTTATAGGTGACTGGGTATCCATTGAATCCACAAATTATGGGAGTTGACCTCAAGTATGTAAAGCAGTTTATAAGTTTGGTTGCTGGCCTTTCCTTTTATATTGATTATGGTTTTTATTTAAATTCCCTCCCCTGAGGTCATAGTTACTTTTTAAAAATATCAACTAGTATGTGATTTTTTGTTTTCTCCCTTTTGCTTGGATCATGCCTCTAACAGATTGATAGTTCATATTCAAAAAATTCACAGTTGAATTTGTTATTCTTGTCCATGTTGGATACCATTATCTAACAGTTGTAGGTCAGTGTCCCAGGTTAGATACATTTTTTATTGGTTTTGTTTGCTGCTTAATGCGTTTACGGTAGTGCCTGGGCTTCTGCCATTGATATGAGATTGTTCACAATTATCCCTTTTGTTTCTTATGTTCTTTAGTGTGTTTTGATTGGGATTTGAATTGTTATTGCTAACTTATGCTCAAAGGTTTCCTTTAGGGAGTTTTGCAAGGTCACTAAAGTCTAGGGAAGGGACTCTTTCTCCCACTTTGAGTTTCCCACTTAACGAGAATTGTTTTAGATCCATATATGATGTTGACTGTGAATTGCTAAAAGTCTAGTTCCTCTCTATCAATGCAGAATTGGATTCATATACTCTGTGAGCTTTCTTCTGATGTTCTTGTTCTGGATCTGCAACTTCCTATATACTTGAATCCTTTTTTGGATGGATCATGGTTTCATCATCAGTAGTGCACGACGAATATGTGATTAGTAAATGTCTGGATCAATTAAATTCTCACAATTCTTCATGAGTAGTGAATCTGAACTGTTAAGTTTTATATATATTTAGTTGAAGTGTAACTCAGTCTCCTTTTAAGATGGGTTGCCCATGTTCATAATGCACAACTGTGGACCTCGCCAAAACAAAAAAGACACACAGCAGTTAGAATATCTGTTTTCATGTAATTCCATTAAAATGTTTGTATGTTTTGACAGTTCCTTATGTTACACCCTTTGATATTATCTATTGTTTGATATGTCATTATACCTAATCATAATCATGAGTTAAATAGTCATTGAAAAGGAATAATGATGAACTCATGTGTGTCTGTTTTGTTGTTCCTGTCCCCTCAATGATTTATGATGTGTCACCTTTTGTAGCTTTATGTGCATGATGAAAAATTTAATCAGCCTATATTCTTCGGCAATAACATATCAGGTTTTGTTGAGCTTGTAAGTCGAACCTGACAACAGAAGAATAAAATAGTTGGACATGTGAATATATTCTTCTGTTGTCATTCTATGTGAATATATGTCATTCTATGTGAATATATTGTGAATATATTCATTGTATGTGAATGTATGTCATTCTATGTGAATATATTCACATAGAATATATTGTGAATACATTCTTCTATGTGAATATATTGTGAATATAAGTCATTCTATGTGAATATATGTCATTCTATGTGATTATATTCTTCTGTTGTCATTCTATGTGAATATATTCTTTTGTTGTCATTCTTCTGTTGTCAGGCTCGACTTATTTTATTCTTCTGTTGAGCCTGTAAGTCTGAGCCTGACAACAGAAGAATGACAACAGAAGAATAAAATAGAATGACGACAGAAGAATGGAATCTTGAAAGAATGAGCTGTGGATAGAGAGCCCTGCGTTGATCTTCAGGTACTACCTGAAATAATTAGACACTTAGACACAATTGGACACTTGCTAAATGAAAACATATGGGGATTGGAAAGTCTTCAGGTATCGAATGACAACAGAAGAATGACCGATGTAAGTCGAGCCGAGCCGATACAAGCCGAGCCAAGCCTATATAAGCCGAGCCGAGGTATTGAGAAAAAATAAAATAGTGAAAATACGAAAAAAAAAAAAAAAAACTATTACAAATTTCACTGAAATTTGTAGAATTTCAGTGAAATTTTAACGAAATTCAGTGAAATTTTAATATAGCAAAATTGTGGAATTTTATTACATAGGCAAATTTTAGACATCATTTTTTATTCCCAAATTAAACTATCTTTTTTTGTTTCAGCTACAAATTGTTGTCTAAAAATTACAAACAGACAATCTTCAAATTTGTAGAAGTTAATTAGGGTTTTTATATCCCAATTCTTTGCTTTACAATGTGAACTGATACGAGTCTTCTCTCTCCCCTTCATTTCACTCTCTCAAATAGATTGTTCCTCTTTCTGGTGTTCAGGAATGGTTAATTAGACATGGCCCCGATGCGGTTTGACCCTTGACCAGTAAATTGGCTGATTGGTTGTTTTTTTTATTTGATTTTTTATTTAATAGGAATTTGTTTATTATTTTTTACAAATTGTTTTTTTTTTATTTGATTTTTTAAAATTTTTCTGTTTTTCCTTGGGTTTTTTTGGTTGGTCTCGGTTTTGGCTAGAGTTGGCTAGCTCGGCTCGGCTTATTTTGGTTAGGCTCAACTTATATCGGCTCAGCTCAGCTCAAGAGAATTTATTATGAACCGATTTGATGGGAGCTGAGCCGAGTTGATTATAGCCAAAAAAACCCGAGTCAAACCAAAATAAGCCGAGCTGAGCTCACAATCGGCTAGCTCCAAAGCCTAAAAAATGAGAAAACCACATAAAAATTGAGAGAAAAACAAAAACGTGACTAAGATGCGGATGGTTTACATTATGGAAGAGACACATGTATATGTGATAGAAATATAAATATTGAAATAGAAATAGATATTTTTTAGAAATAGATATTTTTGATTTGAAATAATCTAATTCATACATATTTATATATATGTAGCCATAGTCTTATATAGATACTGTAATGGGTTCTCACTCTCAAATTTTACTCTAGATAAAACCCAAAACTACTCCTTACTCAAGTTCTAGGTGAGGGCCAATCCATATTTCATTGATTCACGTCCCCATTAACAATCTATTGATCTACTCTCTTTTCTCTTTCTGCGTATCTTGATCAGAAACCGATCCATCTCTCTCAATGCATTTCTTGATCACATAACCAGCCGGCATGAATCTTTTCAAATATCTTCTTCTAGTTTAGACCATAAGGCTTCATTAGTCATTGATCAGAAATCCATTAATCTTTTTCTTCTACTTTTACAATCAAGAAAATGGCGAAGGGTACTTCAAACGAAGATGACGAGCTCAACAACGAGAGCCACCCAAAAAGGAGAAACTATTTTGGTGGCCTTTACAGGAGAAGAGCTCATTGAGAGCAT
>NW_006499431.1:0-38748 GCF_000471905.2 Amborella trichopoda
TTTCTGCGGGCCGTGAGTTGATGGATAAGAGGAAGCACCTAGTATGGACCCCGTATGCTGCATACAACATCGATCTCATGTTAGAGGTGATCAGCGATATCAAAATTGTGAATGAGACTCTAGAGGCAGCGACGTTCGTGTCAATATTTATATATAACTACTCTGAAATCTTATTTTATTCATAGAACAATCTGAGAAACAAAAGATAAACAGGTATGCCATAACCCGCTTTGCGACAGATTATTTGGTTGTGACCTCCATTCGGGAATCAAAAGTTGCATTGAAGATATTGTTTACCAGCGAAGAGTGGTCAAACGACCACCTGTCGAAGTCCGAAAAAGGGCCAAAAGTGGAGGGCATAGTCACATATAGGAGGTTCTGGTCTCGATGTTCTAGTATCGTAGAGGCCACTGCCTATTTGGTCACGGTGTTAAGATTGGTGGATGCTAACAAGAACGCTACCATGGGCATCCTTTACGAAGGTATCGAGATGGCCAAATCAGCTATTAGGAAGAAGTGTTGTTTTACTAGTAAAGTGATTAAGATTATATAAATAATGTGGGGCACTAAATTGAGCTGCCTAATTCATTATGTAGGTACATATATATTTATATCTTTATAATGTTTAATTTCAAAATATTTTTTTAATGTGCATTTAAATGACATTTCTTTATCTATATATTTTAGAGGTTACTACTTTAAACCAAAGTTTTTCTATTTGACACCTGAACATCCCCATAAAATTATGGAAGGGGTCAGATACATTATTACCAGGCTGGAGAGAAGCTATCGAAACTACGTAGCGGCAATACATGAGGTAAGATTTAATATTTGAGTAAGAGCTTCATTGAGTTGTTATATTTGTGAGGAATAACTAATGCACTAAAATGAAATATTTTGCTTTAGCTTTCTATGCATAAGGATGTTGTAGGATCCTTCAGAACTAGTATTGTCAAGAATTCTTGAACAAAGATCGATCCAAGTTAATCCCTAACTAATATTTTGTTCTTTTATAAATTTAATCGTAAGAATTGTTCTTCCCCTTACAATGCTTTTTATATTTTAATCCAGCTGAATGGTGAGAGATATATGATAGTGATGCACTTCACCTCTGAAGGATAACAATGAAGTTGCTCTCACAGGCATATTCTACTACTGGGTGTGAGTGAAACTAGAGTACGTTCCAATGGTTGCACACTGCTAGGAGGAATCGACTCGTTTCGGAGATCCTTCATAAGCTAATCTACGTTCATTACAACTTAAACCTCCGAGAGTGATAAATAAGAAGGAAGCTTATAGACTATAGGCTGATAGACTTTGATACAATATTTGTCACTGACACAATAAAACAATAGGTAGTAGAGGAAGATGAGCCAATGTTGCACAAGAGAGGGTTCATTGAGGCTCTCAACGAGGAAGATCATGAAGAAGGTGATGAGACCTGCCAACATATCCACAATTCGTCGAAGATGTCTGTGGTATTGCACCTAATGAGGGAGAGTGAGAATGGGGTATAAGGGAAAATGAGAAAGATGATGATTCTAAGGCCACCCTATCCCAACAACAAGAAAGTAGGGACGAGCACGACAGTGTAGGTGAGCATGAAGGATGGACAAGCTTTGAGGATTTTGGATTAGGAGCGCAATAAAACACGAACACTTAGGGATTTGGGTATAGTCAGGTGCTCATTAATTTGGATGATTCATTCCTAGATCGAGTTATTGGATTGTCACGCGAATTCAATCAATGACACCAGCGTGATCAAGATGAAGAACAACATAGTCTTTCATTTTGATATTAGATCATATTTTACAAATTGTATGCTTTATTGTAGTCAATGTATGATGATATACTTTATCCATGATAATTTTATGCTTCTCCTTTTATGTGATGTAAATTTAATGGTTAACAGTAGTTCATACAGGGAAAGATATTTGCATATTGATGCAAAAAAATGGAAGTTCTTAATAGAGTACCCCCATTTCTTTTTGGAGTACCCCCATTTATTATTGGATTCCTAAAAAACAACATTTATAATGAATTTTCATAATTTTTTTGGATTGTTTTTAAGGTTGAATCCAACCTATTCGACCGATTTCGTATCCGAATCGTCGATTCACAGATCCCGATGGGTTTTTGGGGTGCTCGATCCGGGGCACCGATCCGTTTTTTAACTATTAGATTCAACCTTACGCCGAACCTCTTCGAACTTGAGAAACGATACTCTTTGCATACACGAGTTTTTTAAAAAATATATATATTCTTAGATAAAATAAATTGTGGTGAAATATATAAAGGAAACGGTTTGTATAGAGCTGAGGCTCTAAAGAATCGAAATAAAGCACACATTGAAATGACGTCGAGATATGTGGAGGCTTCAAATAATGTCGAGAAATGTGGAGGCTTAGACATAGGTTCGCTCCATTTTTACAAAACCTTAAAAAGTTTGCAATAGCTGGTGTAATTTATTTGACTAATAATCACTCAACATGGATGGTTGTATGTTCCTTCACGTACATGATGTTTCACCTAAAACTATAAAAATTCAACATAGAGTTCTTTTAAAAACTAAAAATAGAATATTTTCTAAATATTTAAAATCCATCACATTTACAAGTAGATCATTAAATATTGAATCCATAATACTATTAAGTAGGTCTTTTACCAGAGGAATTAAGTATATAGTAATATAGACCACATGGGATTTTAGCTAAAGTTTTGATAGTCATGACGCATGAGTTATATTCTATATCATAATACATGTTCTTTAACACTCAAATTTGACCATCCAAAAATTGAACCGCATCTATTCAATCCAAACATGCTCTACCAATTATTTAAATTGAATAGAAAATACAAATAATATGAAATAGGGAAAATTTCATATAGAACCTTAATTCTTTATATTATTTCATGGTAAACTCTCATTCCATTTTTATTTCAAGTGGCATAAGGAAAGTCTTAAAGATTTCACCATACCCCATCATCTCTTATCTCCCTCGTTTATTGACTTTTGATCATAAAAATTAACCCCAAAAAATATTTTTATACCATTTCAACCCAAAAACTTTTTTAATGGGTGGAAAGGGAAAAAGATGGTAAAAAATGTTTTTGGGTTGAAATGGTATGAAGAGGTTTTTTGTGGCTAATTTTTATGGTCAAAAGTCAATTAAAGAGGGAGGGAGATAAGAGATGAGGGGGTATGGTGAAATCTTTAAGGGTTTCCTTATGACGCTTGAAAGAAAAAAGGAATGAGGGTCTACCATGAAATAATATGAGAAATTAGGGTTATATATGAAATTTTTCTTATGAAATATACGCTACGATCAATGATATAAGCATAATTCTTAGCCCATAATTATTTACCTAATCAAACACCTAGTTATAAACCAAAAATTAATCTAAGTAACGTAAGTAGCATAAAACCTGCTCTTATCTACATTAAATAAAAATCTTCAATTATATAATTAAAATAAAAAGAGCCGCGTATGCTATGGAACAATCATCATGATAATAAATTAATACTTAGTCAAATAGAAATGCAATACACAAAAATATATATAAAAAAAACAAAATGTTTATAAAGATCTATAAAAGCAATAATGAAAAAGGAAAATCTAAAAAATATTTTTAATGTAAGCATATGTGAGTTAGTCCCCATTAAATGACACTGTAAATAATAAAATATAAATAAATCTAATTTTCCTCAAACACCCAATTTATCATATAAACAATAACATTAACCCACATGTAAAATGAAATAGCAAAAATAAAGAATATAAAACTACAAATAAAAAAATCTGAAAATAAAGAATCTAAAACTTAAAAAAACAAAAACTTAATAATTTTGAAATATACAAAAAACAATAGGGACTACTTATAGGAAAAAGGTATATTAAAATATTGAAGAAAATATACTAAAAAATGTGAAAAATAAATATAAAAATAAAAATATATCAAATAGAACTTGCCATATGATAGGAATTCTCAAAAAGAACAAAGCTACCAATTTCTTGGTCTAAATCAATCTACATCAAAATACGTGGTTCAAAAACAACTAATCAAATCAAAACTATTAATATGATAGGAAAGTTAGCAAAAAATGAGAATTAAAATAAAATCAAAGAAGTATTAGTCCCTTAATTTCATGATAAAAACGTAAATTGCATACTCAAATATCTCCATGAACTGAAAGTCCCTTGGAAAAAAAGATACCCTACATCACCTTACCATTCTTTTAGAAATGCAACAAAGAAAGAATTCTCTTCGTAAAACATCTCATACACTCCATCTTTTGTCCATCTCTAGCCCACCCCCTCTCTCAAAATTCCCGAAATTGATAAGCCATTTAATATTTTCTATATTGCCCTCCAGAACAATAGTAAAAATACTATATTTTAACTACAATATATTTTCTTTTAAAAAATAATCCTCACCTTCCAAATCTATCGAGATATCCATGTCTTACTTTTCCCTATCTCTACCTCAAAACAATCAAGTTTGAGAGATATTTAACTTTGAAAATAAAAAAATAATTTTTTTTTCCATTCAAAATTTTAAAATTTTCAAATATGTGTATTATCTCTATCTTCCTAAACAACTCATTCAAATTTTTAAAATTTTGAAATGTGTGTATTATTTCTAGGGATGGTATATAATAAGAACATTTATCTTTAATACAAGGTTAGTCACAATTATTTACAACCATCCGATGTGAAATTTGATAGCTTGAATGTCTCACAGAGTTCGAGAAAATTTAATTTGAAGTTTGAGCTTGGTCAATGGAATAATTGCAGCCACCCAATTTCACATCCAATGATCAAGATTAATGTGACCACCTTATGCCAAAGGTAAATAGCCCCATTCTATACTGTCCTTTATTTTTATCTTGAGAAAATTATGTAGAAATCCATTATATTTTACGTTATTACGGTTACACCAAATAGCTTCCGTTATTATAAAAGTGTCTGTTTTTTATATTCTATAATGCTATTTTAAAAAAAAGACAAGTTTGCCCCTTTTCGGATGTTCAACATCCGAATTTCTAATAACATCCGAAAATAGTCGCAGCTGCAACAGTGTATTCTCCCATTTTCGGATGTACAACATCCAAATTTTTGAGATTTTCGGATGTTGAACATCCGAAATTTTTCGCGCCAAGTTTTCCCACTTACTGGCAGAAAGTTTTTTATTTTCTTTTTATGAAGTTGGGGAAAACGCATCATACCCATTTTACTGTCCCCTAATACTGTCCACAAAGTTGAAGAGATTGAATCACTATTTGGACGTGATTGGTACTGTTCTTACTCTTGCCTTATACTGTTGATTAATTGATGTTTATTATCTGTTATTTTATAGGATATTATATTTTTTATTAATATTTTGTTGTGTAATTTTTATTAATAAATGAAATTTGTTTTATATTGATGAAGTTGTTTGTTTTATATAATTATTTGTTGTTTGCATCATGTTGATACATTGTATTCCTTGTTTTGGCTAAATAATGTTAAACTTATTTGTTTGTATTAAAATTTGTTTTTTATTTTGTGTTTATGTGAGTATTTGTTCTTTTCTTTTGTTTAATGTTTATTAGTGACAATTTTAGTTGTACGCTATTTCAATCTATTATGTAATACTCAGATTTTATGAACCCTAAAGTAGTTAGAAATATCCCAATTTTTGGTAATTTTTTTGTATTGATTTTTTATAACAGAAATTTTGTTATTCATTTAATATAGTAGTATTGATGATGGCTACTAAGGGAGTGCAACTGGTATTCCAATATGGGGATCATTTGAGACAAATGCAGATGACGGATGTGTTATTTATAAAGGAGGAAAATTGAATATCACCAAGTATAATGGGAATAGCTCCTTGGAGGAACTAAAAAGTTATTTTGGAAATTTAACCAAGTGCTAGCTATTATGTACTACAACACAAGTCTATCCAGTGGGCTTGATTTGATTAATGTAAGTGATGATATAGATGTATCTTTAATGTTTGGAGGGAAATCTTCGAGAATTGTAGTATATATTGCCACTACAATAGAACCACAACAGAAATCTATTGCTGATGACCCATCTTCAAGGAATATGTATATCTACAATTTATTTTTCGTCTGTAAATTGTTTTATTTTAATATTATAAATGCAAAAATTGTTGCTTCATCTTATAATCTATCTTTTGTCAACAGTCGGCGTAACACTTTACCTGAGTAAGATCAAAATATTCAAGTGGCGTCCAACTCTGAGCTTGTACCAGAGTGTGATATGGAGGATATTGAACCACTAGAGAGTTCATGTAGAGGAGTTAGTAATGAGGTTCAATTGAATGTTGGACAATTTTTTGAAAATGTTAATGAATGCCGGCATCATCTAGTTGATTTTGCAATCCACAACAATTTTGTTCTAAAGTTTGACAAAAGTGAATTAGGACGGGTATGGGAAAGTTGCAAGGTAGAGGGATGCACATGGCATATGCGGTGCTTAGGAGTTGGCAGTACCGCATATTTTAAAGTAAAGTCTATAGTTAAGGAGCATACATGTAATAGTCCAATAGAGAGGGTCCATCAGCCACTAGCTCGTAGTGATTGGGTTGCAAAAAAGATTAAAGGTCGCGTTATTGACCAATAAAAAATTAAAGTAAAAGACATTGTAAAGGATGTTCAACGTGATTACAGGATCAGACTTCCCTACATGCAAGCTTGGCGGTGAAAAGAGGTTGCTAGAGAGAAGATAGATGGATCACATAAACAACAATATCATGACCTCCCCCTGTATATTGAGAAGATTCGAAGAACCAATTCAGGAAACGAATTTCGCATCCACACAGATGAAGGCAGGTTCAAACGACTATTTATTGCTTATCATCCATGCATTTTGGGTTTTGTTAATGAATACATGCCACTAATTGGTATTGATGAGACATTTCTAAAATGAAAGTATCAAGACATATTATTGTGCGCTATCGCGCTAGATGCAAATAATGGGCTCTTCCCATTGGCATTTGCAGTGGTTGAGAAGGAGAACTACCATAGTTGGTATTGGTTCTTCAGTATATTGAGTAAGTTATTGAATCTGATTGCCTTAACCATTATATCAGGTCGACAGAAAAACCTGCCAGAAGTAATAGAAAAATGTTTTCCCACATGATTTCCATCATTTTGCATGCGACATATAGGAGAGAACTTCAAGGGCTTTATGAAGAAGTCAGCAAATTCGAAAGTATTGCTGATGCTGTTTTGGAAGCCTGCCCGTAAAGCGACCATTGGTGGGTTTGAAAAAATAATGTTTGATATACAGCGTGCCGACCTAGAAGCATATGAGTGGATTAAGAATATTCCCCCCAAATTTTGGGCCGATACCTATTTTCCAAGGTCCAGATACAGTCATCTTACCGCAAACATGGCCAAGTCTTTCAATGCTTGGATTTTATCTGCTCAAGAGAAGCCGATCATTACAATATGTGAAGAAATAAGGGTACAGTTGATGCCCAAGTTTGAAGAGAAGAGAGAGATAAGGAATACTTGGTGCGGTATGCTAGTATCGAAGGCCCAAGAATTACTTGACCTGCTAAGATGAAGGCTCTATTTTTTCACACAGTTATATCTATCATAGACACGTAATTTGAGATCCACTATCTTAGGAAGTACGCTGTCGATTTAACACATTGGACATGCAGTTGTAGAAAATGACAACTCATTGGCATTCCATGTGCTCATGCCATTGCAGCTATTAACCATATGCATTTGGACCCCACTATGTACTGCTTTAGGTATTTCACAGTAGAATACTTTAAAATGGCATTTGAAACTCTCTTTGTGCCTGTCCCAGAGGATATTGAGTTGATAGGTATTTACAACCGGAAAGTGTTGCCACTAAGGACTATACGCCTTCCGGTAGGCTAAAAGAACAACGAAGAATATCCGAGATGGAACATCCGATCACCAGGCCTTTGAAGTGCAAATGACGCGGGCGCTGTGGGTCATAATAGGAGGACATGCAGAGAATCGATAGAGTGAAATACTTAATGTTAATATTCTTAATATTGTGTTGTTGTACTTGTTATACTCCGGTGTTGTCATAAATCTTGAAATGGATACTTTGGAGCCCCTATTGAAAGCTATTTTAAATTGCAAATATGCTATGTTAATTTGTAAAGGCTTCATTCAAAAATAAAAAAGTTGCATATAGATGAGAAATGAGGAGCATGCATAGCAACACGAGTACTGGAATTACAATTGTGCATCAGCTTCATCATTTCACAATTTGAGTTAATAGCATAATTGATTGATATTAATAGCATAATTGATAGTTCACATGCTATTAATAAGTTGATAAAGCAGCGACATATAAGTGATCACATGCTACTAAAAGCAGTGACATGAATAAAACTGTTTCGGATGTTGAACATCCCAAAATATCAAGTGTTAGGATGTTGTACATCTAAAAATAATTTTGGATGTCCAACATCCGAAATTGTGATATTTTCGGATGTTGTACATCTGAAAATGTCACTGCGAACATCGAGGGACTCCCTGGATGTTCGCAGTGTTATTTTCGGATGTTAAACATCCAAAAAGGTCAAGTTTTCGGACGTTGTACATTCGAAAATGTTATAATTTCTGATGTTGGACATCCGAAATTATTTTCGGATGTTGACAACATTCGAAAACTTGACATTTTTGGATGTTGTACATCCGAAAATGTCACTGATTACATATACATATGAAGGATGAGTTGGTCTCAATGCTCCTTATGAAGTTTTAGTCTCAATGTCACTGGTCGCTAATACATGTGAAGTATCAGTTGATCTCACTGGTCACTTAAACATACCTTTTTAAATCATCGACTCTAGACTCAAGCAAGTAGCAGAGAGATTAATTTAGCAGCAAATTTTAGTGAGAATTAGGGAGGACCATCACTAGGATGGCCATTAATTTTGAAGCAAATTAGTGACTCAATCAATAGCCATTAATTCATATTTTACAACTTTGACACGTTAAACATTGTTACTGTTTCTATTTTTAAACATTATTACAACATCGGCACCTCATATAATATCATTTGAACTTCACAAGTAAGAAAGTAGAAAGGCTTAACCAAATTGTACGTAACAAAATTCATTGAACAAAATGACCAATACATTACATCGCTCAAAATGAACAAATTAATTGTTCCAATAAATTCAAAATGAACAAAATTACAAGGGTCAAGACCCCATTACATTCGTCTCCTTCTCTTGGGCTGATATTGTTTCTTTCGCGTGTTATATCTTCTGTGTTCTTCAACTGCTGGTTGTGTGGATGGAGCTAGGTCTTCTATAGCCCAATTATTTTCACCCACTCCATCATGTCCGGCCTTGTCAGGTACACCTTCATCATGATATTCACGTTGTAAACTTTCCATCCTGGCTTCTATGGTATCCATATCCACAGGCATAAACTTAGAAAAAGTTTCAAACGTGTTGTTAACGTGATTATACACTTCAGGATTTCACTTATGTCTAAGTGTAAGTGCCTCTGCTAATATGATTGTAGATGCCTGAACTGCACTTAGATGCCTGAACTGCACTTACCTGCACAAACAAGATTACCTAATTAATATATTTAAATAATTTCATGGAACTAATAGGTAAGTACAATACTATAAGAATTTGTAGGTCAATATAAACATACCAATTGATCCTCATAACCTCGAGGTCTCATTATATATTATGGTCCATGAGCGAACCACATCTTCTTCTTTTTGTTTATGAGGTTGCAATATGTCTTTGGGTGGATTAGTGATATTATGTACTAGAGGATGAGACACTAGGTTGTATCAGGCCTTGTACTCCTTTGAGGACAATCCATTGTCAGTATCTTCTTCAATTTCAGGCATCAAGTTTCTCAGCGTTGGATTTTGTCTGCATTTACAGTTCGCCAATCTCGATGTCCACCTTTTCTGCTAGCCCTCTTACCAACAACCAAGGGATTTTTAAGAATGCCCTATTTAGCTCCAAATTGACGGCGTACTCGATTTGGCATGTACTGCTCGGCAATATGGTCAAATATAAACGTTGTTATGCACATTGCAGTTTCATATGCCTGCTGCCTATCATCTGAAATGATCGCATCGGGCTTGGAATAAGGATTTCATATTACCTGTTATATGATATGCAATCAGTCAATAAAAATAATTACAAATACTTAAATACATTTGAAAGTAATCAATATCAAATTATACACTGACCTCATTAGGTTGGAGGTTATCAAATTCTTGTCTGATGGGATGTATTAGGTTATGTGGACTGCCAAGATATTTCTTCGGTGGCTCCCATCTTTTGGCCATAGGCATATTTGGAGAGATACTATGCGGTATGGACCTCATATGCATAATATGCTCATACGACACTACAATAAATAAAAATATGATAAATATTAAATATTTTAGTAAAGCAGTCTAAACTATTACACTTATGTCATATACAAAAAAAAAAAATTTGCATGCATGAGAGTGGATGAACCACTAAATGTCTTCGCTTTAAATTACAAGCTTTTCCAAGTGAGCGATAGAGGAATGCAAGGGCTACAACACCCCAAGCATATCTATTGGCTCCCTCAATATCTTCAAAAATTTATAAGTACTTTATTGGCACTGTTGAAACTGATGCATCATCGAATATGGTGACACTGATGAGGAAGAGCAGATATGCTCGAGTGTATCTATAAACTTAAACAGGGGTTGCATCAGGTGGCAATTCCCAAAAATTCACCTTCAACCATGTATGCCTCATGCTTGTCATGTTGCCATTAGGGACTATACCCAAATTGTCTTCTATATACTATCGCAGGTCACTGATAGGACGACATGTATCTGGCTCGCCATCCACAACCAGTTCTAATATCTCATATACATTTAAAGCGTTGGTGTCATCTCACCAATATGAATGTTGTAATCGAATGTGTTTGTCTTAGAACGCCACCTCTCTACATTAGCTGTGACCAAAGGATGATCAATTCGGCCTGGTCGAATAATAGATATCGCACCCAACCCAGACCCGTTTACTAATTGAACTTGCTCTTCTGTTAGATGTCATTCATTTAATTGATAACTCTTCTCATCAATTCTAATTTCTTGTTTCTCCTGAAATACAACAAATAGATAACATATTCGTCCCAATTTATATACATGTACTTCTCATAGGATGTTTGAACCTGACTACAATTTATTGAAAAATAATAAATTAATAGAATGGGCAGATGAATATATGCATATATATGTCCTTCTCATATGAAATATGATGTATGTTCTTGATGAAGTTACAACAAACTATGGGTCTTAAGGACCTCCTGGATATCCTCCATCTAGATGTAGACGATTCATATTCACTAAAATCCCATATAGTCACCATGTTAATTATAAGGTTACATATACAAAAATTAACAGGATAACAAAAAAACAATAATGACATGCTATTGATGAAGAAGAACAGTGCTACAATCCATTGATGAAAGAAGAACAATGCTAAAATGAAATTGCTACGCTAATACAATTCAGGATCATATACTTGAAAATCAAAATCAATCAGTGAACATGGTGGCCAAAAAAAGAATTGATTCTTTGAGTAAAACAGGTAACTAAGAAGAATTCAAATAGTTTTTCAAAAACCACTAAACAACTTCCTTAATTAGCTAAAGCTAAAAAGAAGTCCCCTATCCAGTTCTTAAATCCAATTTAATATCTCTACTTGAAGAACTGGTACCCCGTAATTAACTAGATATGCACAATGCTCATCTACTTCTTTTATCAGTAACAAATTCAAAACTACATGACACTACACTGAGTCCAATTCAATGGACCTCAGCTAAACAATAACCAAACCCTAGATAAACAAATAAAAACACATGTGTCTCCTTCCAAGTACCATCATCGTCTAAAAACTAAAGAATTCAACTTTAATGAGTAACTAAATCATTTCAACAAAATTCAACATTGATAAGCAACTAATCATTTCATTGTAAAGACAAGAATCCAACTTTCATAAGCAACTAAATCATCCCATCAAAAACAAAGAATTCATGTTAACTAAGCAACCAAACCATTAAAAAACCAAGTAGTTCAATAAAAAAACTGAATAATTCGATTTATAGATAGACGAATAACTCCATCAAAAAAGAAAAAATTCAATTTAATTTCAAGCAACAATTTCAAACAATAACAAAGAACAATGCTACTTATAATACAAGCAACAGATTAAATCCAATGGTATGGTCACCTATCATGCTACTTATAAACAGGAGCAAAACCCCCAAATTATAACAGAAAACATGAGCAAAACCACAATCCGCAAGAAACACACCCAATAAGCATAGACCCAATTATTTTGTGCTATTAAGAGTATAAACCTCTAAATTTAAAAAGTATTTACAGTTCTACAGAGACTATAAAATTCCAAATTCTCAAAACCCACAAATTTTAAAAATCTAATTCAATCACAATGGAGCCACAAATTAATTCAATCTATCCTAACTAAATTCACAAGAAATAACTACTATGCTTGAGTATAAACCCCAACCCAAAATTAGGTGGCACTCTAAATTTAAAAAATCGTCCCACATACCTTCACTCTGTGAAATGGCTTCAAAATCCAAGAAATGCTGTCTGTCAAAGATGTACACGGTTAAAAATCAAAATCTATGAATTATTTAATAATATTTACCAATGAGATATCAAATACACGCACAACAGAACTCACATATCAAGAACACTGAACTAATGTTCAAATACGCAGAAAACAGACTGGCCGAAGTTAAAATTTACAATCGCGCGATTTTCGGATGTTCAACATCCGAAAATCTCAAAAATTCGGATGTTGAAAATCCAAAAATAGGAAAAAACACTGATCCAGTTGCGGCTAATTTCGGATGTTCAATATCCAAAAATCTCATAAATTTAGATGTTGAACATCCGAAAAAGGATAAGCTTGTCTTTTTTAAAAAATGGTGTTATGGAAGATAAAAAACGGATACTTCTATAATAACGGAAATTATTTAGTGTAACTGTAATAACATAAACTATAACGGATTTCTATGTAATTTTTCCTTCTATCTTCTTAAGCAATATTTTTAAGAATTTATTCACATTTAATTAAAAAAAAAAAAGAAAAGTCAAGAAAAGATAAGAAAATAAAAGAAGAAGGAAAGATTAAGAAGAGCTGTGGAAAATACGAAGATATCTATATAGCCTTATCCTTTATATTCCAAAATCTCTCTATATTCCTATTTCACCGTCATTTATCTTATATTTTCTATAGCGATAGGGTCCTCTTTTATTTTTGGGTCCGGTATTCACCCCGCTGGTGTAATAATGAATCTTTGAGCTTCATATGAATTACGTCATGATTTTACAGAGGAATTCAGGCCGTCTCTCTCCCTGCAACTATTGTTAACCGTTTGTTCGTTATTATGCAGAATTCCTATGAAGAAGAAGCTATGTTTGCTTGCTTTCTGTAACTTTAAATAGTTCAATTCTCCAAAAAAAGAAAAAAAGAAAAAAAAACATTCATAGGGAGATGAGTCCTGACAAGGGCGGAGGAAGGAGCCTTCCAGTGGATCCTAGCCTTCCAAGATGGGTTTGCCAGAATTGCCGCCATCCATTATCCGTTGTAGGGGTCGATTCATATGCTGATAAGTTCTTTGGTGATCCTTCTCGCTCAGGTTAGGGTTAAGCATGTTCTTGTTTCTTTATTCTTCTGATTAATGTTTCTGAAGAGGGTTTGGTGTCTTCAACGTTGTGAATCAGTGTTGAGAATTTTTTTTCCTGCTTTCTGCCCTTTTTGTCTTATGAATTGTTTCAGTTGTTTCTATGCATAAAAGAAAACCGTATTGCTTTTGAGAATTGATGGTTCCTCATTGGGATTTTTTGATCCGTGACAGTTATTTCATTAGCGTGGCTTATTTTATTGTGGAAAACATCAAATTTGTGATGATTTGTTTTATTTTCTTGCAATCTTCTGCAGTCCACTGTATCGTAGGTGACAACGTCAGAAATCCTTGGTATTTATAAATCTATTCTCACGAACATTTCCATGGTTATTGCTATGATCATTTCACCATCCTATATAACAATTGTGATCCGGACCATCATTCTCACTCTGGTGTATTACCAGCATGCATGTTTCAAATATTGAAAGGAAAATAAATGGAAATAAATGGAACTATGGTGTACTTGAAACTATGGTGTACTTGTGACACATTACATCAATTGCGAAAAAAAATGCTATCCAACGTAATGATCGATCATTGGATGAAAAAAGCAAGAGAAAGAAAGTTTGTACCCTGTACTTTTGTAGTTTTGAATATTTTGAGTTGGTAACTCATCTTAAATGGAACTGGCAACAACTTATTGAATAGTACCCGAGATACTAGAAAAGCTATTTTGTTAGGGTTGGGCATAGGAGTGAGATAAGAATTTGGAATGCGTCGTAGTTGTTATGGATTTTATGTGGTTAAGTATGGGGAGGCTGAGGTTAGTAACATCTTTTTTAGAAAAGCTAGAGTGGTCTTTTACTATGCGAGGGTTGTGATAGAAAAGTGTGAGGGTTGTAATGGAAAAGTTTTAAGCTTTATCGATGAAGTCTTTCTATGGAGCTTTATGTGGATGCAAAGAAGGATCTTCATTATCTCAACCTGTTTGGTGGATCTTGTGTTTATTGTTGGTGGTAGTCTTTGGTCAGTTGGTTTTTACTGTCAACCATCTCGATGAGAAGGGGTTCAGGGTTTACAGTTTTCCAGTTTTTGTTTCTTGTGCAAAAAATAGAATACATGGTGAGTGCATCCTCCTTTATGGCAAATTAATATATGGGGCTTGGAATACTTCGTCGGTCTATATCAATGGGCTTCTGTGAAGCTCACTTCTTCATGTCTTTGTGCCATTTCCATGAGTATCTTTGCTTCTTTTGCTTCTTTTGAGGTGGCTTCATGTCTTTTTGGTTATATAATAAGGAAAGTCATATTTCCAGATGTATTAGGGCATCATTAATGTTTGTAATTTCTTAGACTCTCGGGTAGGAGGATATTAGGTACAGATGAGAGTCTTAAAACGTATGTTATCCTTCTATATCAAAAAATGTGAAAACCATTGGTTTAGATACATTATTTGATTTCTTCCCTTTCTGAGTATGGTAAGATTGGGTGTTGTAGGCCCAAAGCATAGTTATATAGTTCATGATGGCAACCGGCAAATTACAAAATAAATCAGTATTTAGGATATTTTGCACATGACTTCACATATGTAAGCTGCACACTATGAACTATAAGGCTTGAATTAGATTTCAAATTACATAAATATGGACAGAGACCTAAACCAACTGTACATTGGCTCCCTAGTGCAATCGCTCTAATCAGTGTGTGCAAGGTTAAAAAAGATGCTTATACATATATTGAATATATGCAGGAATGCAAGCTTCTTCAATGCATGGTGCTGGGAGCATATTGGGATCGTGTAGAATGGACAATTCATTTGTCATGCTGCCAAAGCAAAGAAGTCCTGGTTTTCCTCCTCGTCCTCGCAGTTCATCTCAGCAGCCTGGTAATCTTGCTGTTTCAGGAAGTATGAATCCCCCTGGTCAGTATGTTATGCCAGAGAGACTCTCTACTACTCAAGGTGCAACCTCTACAACTGATAGCCATAGCAATAAGGCCATGGAAGAATCCTTTGTGGTGTTGCCACCAGCTGCTGCTTCTGTGTACAAAGTTGAATCTTCACCTGAATGTGGCATACCACTTACACCACCACCTGGAGGGGGCCTTGCTAGCCCTTCTAACATGAGCAATGCTGGGTTTAATTCTAGTATTACCGTGTTGAAACGTGCATTTGACATAGCCACTGCCCAGACACAGGTACTGAAATTGCGGTGGTGACATGTTGGTTCTCCTATTGATGTAGGCCTTGCTATGAATAAGCTCATTGTTGTGAAAAATTGTATATTTAGCAGCGTTTATTTATACAGTGTTTGCAAGTGTTTATTAATTATTTTAATCATTATCATAGCCTTTTTTCAATTAATTGGGTTTGACAACACGAATCCTGGCTTGCCATTCTGTTCTATTAAAAGACATACTCTCAATGAGGCCAAATGCCGCATAAGCAAATATTGTTGGCTCAGGATTCATGATAAGTTTCGGCAAAATTTTACATTGGCTGCCTACATAACACAACCCAGCCCTTTTACCCGAGCATGGGACGGGTTAAGGTCATCACCCTTCTTAAACCATGCTACAACTATATCTAAAATTATTCGTTATTTCAATAAAAGCATTTTTTTCTTGCCAAATAAGAACTGAGGAGCATCAAAGTACAGTTGGTCTCAGTGGGTTCTTGTTTTGGTGATTTGCTGATTTCTGAGTTTTCTATTGATTCAATACTAACACCCCCAAACTGAATGGTTTCGTCATACTGCTATTTGTGTTGTACTATAATGATTTCTTTTTGATGATATCTCTCTATGGTAAAATTTGCCGCTTGGAAGAAAGTTTTGGTTTTTCTTTCTTCTGTATCGGTAAATGAGTAAGTGCTAATAGAAATGGTTCCTGACAAGGAACGGTCATTCTTTTCATGTGGAGCCAACATTAGTCTCGTGATGCCTGATTTTCCTAAAAATATTAAATACCTTCCCATTTATTATAGAAATATTCCTTTTTAATAGTGGTTGATCATTACTGTAGCTTGGTTATTCTTATGTGCCCTTACGGACATCAAGCTTGTTTTAAGTCTGAAATTATCAAAAATTTCAAAATGCTTCACTATATTTGTTGTATGAAACTTGCTATCTTTTGGTAATAGCCTATTAAGGTAAGTTATTCTTACTTTTGTGCCCATTATTTCCTCATGGTCAATTACTTTAGAGACATTAGATAATTCCTCTAGGGAATGGCTTGTTCCTTTTGTCTGTAGCCTTTTATAGTCCTTGTGGTTTTGTAAGAGTATGCATAGCTTGTATACCGCTAGTGGCTTTGTATGCTAAATTGTTTTGCCCTTCACTTGTATGAAGTGCATGACTCTAGCTTATAATGTCCCTCAGAACATTTTAAAGCATATTTTCTTGTTTTCAAATTGTTCCGCAAAATTATTGGATTTGTTATTTCCATTTTTATTATGTAGATTGAGCAACCTCTATGTTTGGAGTGCATGCGTGTGTTGTCTGATAAGCTAGATAAGGAGGTTGAAGATGTTAATAGAGACATTAAAGCCTATGAAGCTTGCATTCAACGCCTTGAGAGTGAATCGCATGGTGTTCTCAGTGAAACTGACTTTCTTAAGGAAAAACTAAAGGTGCTTAATGTTAGCTGACATGTTTTTGAGCTGTTTGTACATTCTTGTTGCTCTTGTTCATTTATGTATCTCAGTAAAGGGTTCACCTCTAATATCAAGGTTTGCATGTTTTCATTCCTTGATGCCATTGAAGGTTGAAGAAGAAGAAAGAAGGTTGGAGGCAGCAATTGAAGAAATTGAAAGGCAATGTGCAGAGGTGAATGCTGACCTTCAAGAGGTGGAGTTGAAATCAAAGCGCTTCGAAGAGCTAGAGAAGAGGTGTCTGCTTTGCCTAAGTTTTTGCATAATAAATTAAGTAGCTGCCTTTGTTTTTTGTTGCTTCTTAACTCGTACTAATTGAATATTTGGATGTTATTTAATTAGGAATATACTTGCTACTGAGATTAGGCTATGCTTAGTTGGAAATACATGTGTTATAAAATCTGTTGCAGGCGGGAATGTACTCAATTTTATGTATTCTATACTTAACTCTTTTTATGCAAGAAACCATCTGAAAATTGAATATTTAGAAGTCACGATGCAACAGTTTCTGTAACCACAACAATTTAGGTCTGGATCTAATATGCTTTGGGCTTTTGTTATCATCAAGGTTTGAAAACTCGGCCATCTGGATCCGGAATCACCTGATCTGAATTAGAAATCGTTCATAGTGATCCGGATCCCTTCATATATCGGGATCCAGACGACTCCCCCTAGAACCGGCCAGGTCAGACCGGTTCTATCAGAAAAAACCGGACACGTCACTAGTTCACATGCTGACAATTTTCAATGCAAAGTTTGCCCCGCGTTTTAAATTATAAAAAACTCCATCATAGCTGGTCTCACATTGCTGATTTGACTTAAGGGCTCATTATTGCAAGCCCACTTACCCAAACTTGTAGTCACGTGGGACACTTATCATATGGTCCATGATACTTTTATACCATCTTACAAAAAGCTATAGGTTCGAAGTGGGATTAATGCACCCCCTCCTCCTGTCAAACTAAAGCCCCTTGCCCCGTCAAAATGAAATGCCTTCCCCCATGTCCTCTCTCTCTCTCTCCCCCTACTAACCTCTCTCTCTCTCTCTAACACCTTCTCTCTCTCCTTGCATCCATCTCTCTCTATATATATATCCTCTCTACAAATTAGTTCTCCCCATGGCCCCTCTCTCTCCCCCCTAACCTATCTCTCTCTCTCTCCTTGGCATCTATCTCTCTATAAATTTCACAATTATGTATTCCATATAGCCTTCATTCTCTAGCGACCCCAATTAATTGGAAAAAGTTTATGATGATGATGATAACTTCTTGCTCTCTCTCTCTCTCTCTCTCTCTCTCTCTCTCTTCAGTAATAACAATCATTTTTGTATCAGTTGTGGATTTTAGTAGTTGCTCTCTCTACAAATAGCAATTATTTTTGTATCAGTTGTGGAATTTAGTAGTCTCTCTCTATAAATAACAACTATTTTTGTATTAGTTATGGAATTTGGTAGTCTCTCTCTACAAATAACAATTATTTTTGTACTAGTTGTGGAATTTAGTAGAGAGAAAGAGAGAAATTTAAATTCCACTAAATGGAATCTTCTTTCTATTAAATTTCTTAGTTAATACAATAATAATATAAATAAATTGAGTTAGAGAGATTCTTTTTATTGTCATGTTGTATTTTAAATTTTTTGATTTTAAAATGAATTTAATAGATAATAAACACTCAACATGAGACATGTTCTCAAATATTTACATATTTTCGACATAATAATGAAAAAAATAATGCAATTGCAATTATTTTTTTTAAAAACCTAAAAACTAGATTTTTGAGAAATTGTAGTATTTTTTTGAAATTTTTTTTGCCCAAAACCAGCTGATCCGGATTGCCGATCCACTGTTTTGATACGGTTTTTGAGGTGGCTGATCCAGGTCACCGATCCTTTTTTTTAAACTGTGGTTATCATCATCCAGATGTGCTTTTTTATGCATTATGAGATTTCTGACTATATTAAGAAAGTAGCAAAAGAAGTTTTAGGAGAGAAGGAAAATAAATTCCGATAAGGAAACTTGGTGGTGGTGTGATGAGGTTTACAAGGCCATTAGCAAAATGCGATCATGTTATAAAACTTAGCAATGTAATAGTTAACAACTACATGAAAATAATGGAGCCCCTTTCGTTATCCTGGAACCAGATCTACGCCGTCTACCCCAAGCCCTCTCCTCCTTCCCCTCGTCCCTCTCCTCTTGCTCGCTTTCAGCCTCACCAAGTAGTTCAGGCTACTTCTTTCGCAGAAGTGGTGGCGAAGAACAACAAACCTTCTGAAGGTCTCACTAGCTCTCCCCGAATTCCCACTCCTCTAATTTCTCCTTGGCAGTCTACTGTGAAGGATTATCCTCTCTGTGTTTCCGTTCCCCAGTTTTTTTCGGCACCGCTCAAATCCAAGCTTGAGGCCTCTCGTTGGCTCCTTCTCGTCAAGGCGAGATGATATTTAGGGGATTGAGAAGCTAGCCAAAATCACTTGGAAGGAACTTAATATCTCTTGTAGGCAGCTTTCGGGAGGGGAAATTCTTTTCTCCTTTCCCTCTCCATAACTAGCTCAGCTTGTGTTAAACGAGGGTCCTCCTCACTCCTTTAAAGGAGCCATTGCTCGGCTTCATTCTTGGTCTTCAAAGGCCGGGTCTTATGCTAAACAGAGAGTCTGGCCCCTTGATCATATCCCATTGCATGCCTGGTCCCCAGATACTTTCAAAAGCATTGCAGCTGTCTGTGGGGATTTTGTATCAATCCTTTGGAAATCCCTGGAATTTCTTCCCCTTGGGTCCATTCGACTACTGTTGGAAGTACTGGATCAAATACCCTCCAATCTCTGGTTGAAGGTTGAGGAACGCTACTTTCGGATCGACCTCTCTTGGTTTCCTGCCTCCCTGCCTTCTCCCCATTTTTTTAACTGTCCTTCTTCCCCCAGGGAGAGCAGTAAGGAACTCTCTCAGTGGACCCTGGTTAAACGGAAAAGACGTCGGAAAAAAGTTCTCAGACGGAAGGCCGAAGTTTTTTTGGCGGTTTCCTCTTCTCCGCCTAGTTTCTAGCTACCCAAGGATGCAAACGGTCACCTGCCAGACGAGACAGGTGCCGTGTGTCAGCCGACCTCTTCCATCCCTTTGTCCCACTTCCAATCAGGGCAAGTCTTTGGTGGTGAGGGCTCGGTCAGGCATGTTACCAGCCTGCCCCATTACTTTCTTGACCCTCTGCCCAGCCCAGTCTTCCCTTTACCCTCGGATCCCCCCCGGCCTAAGTTTCAGACCCTCTTTCTCTCCCCACCTCTTCGACCCCCTTTTCTCCCCCACTGACAGCTGGCACCTCGAGCCCCTCGCCACATATGCTTCCCTCACCACCTGGCAAGCGTCCTCGCCAGAAATCTTTGGGAGTGACACCTGCCCCTTGTTCGCCTTGCCCCTCACACCATGTCTCACCTGTCATGCCGCCTTCCCTTTCCTTCTTCGAGACATCAGGGGACATGTGTGACTCCACTGACTCTAGCTCTTCCCTGTCCTTTCCCGCCATCCCGCTTGCAGCTCCTCCCTCTATCCCCGCTTCTTCCTCTCTGCCCTTGCCCTCTGCCTTCGCCCCCTTTACTGTCTCTGCCCTCCCGGAGACGGCTTCCCCACAGACCAGTGCTCCTTTGTCTCTACCCCCTCCTGGCTTCACCTCCCTCCTGGCTTCACCTCCCTCCTTTTCGTTCCCTTCCTTCTTTTCCCTGACTTAACGGATAGAAATCAGTTCCCCTTCGGTATAGCCTCGGTCCAAACCTCTGACTTGTCCCCCACGGAACCAGACGTTGTCTCTGGCTTGCTGGCCCCTCACCTTCACTTTGAGCCACATATCGTGCGGATCTGCCATGTGTGAACCTTGCATGTTCGCTATCCCCCCCTTATCAACTTTGGTTGGCAGATTACTCAACAGTGCATGTCCACCATTACTTAGCTTATTTCCCCCCTTCGATCTCAGCTGTAGCACCTTCTCCCCTTTCTACCCTATCCCCCTCTGATTTTTCATCCCCACCCCTCCTGTGTTTGGGTTTCTCGATGCTTCCTCCCCTTCTCTCCCTCATCATGCTCCTTTAATCCCTCTCCTCTCCTCCCCTCGACCCCTACCTCCCCCTCCTCTTCAACTCTGAGCTTACCTTCCCCCATTCCCACTTCTCCCCAGATCTCAGCCTCTCTTGTCTCGCTACCCCCTTCTTCTGTTGAAGAGATTCCCCTTGCCACTGCACCTCCTACCTCTGTTGAAGAGTTTCCTCTTGTGGACACTTCCATTGGAACTGCACAAGTTGCCTCTTCAATAGCAGCATCCAGCTTCCATCACGTTGATTCGCTTGCCACGGGTGATGACAACATGGAAGAACGAGACAGGGACCAGGAAAAGATGAAGGAAATCTACAAAGTTATGGGGTTTCGAACACAATGGACTAGAGGAACCTGCTCACCTCTTCTTACAGGCCGACGCTCATAGTCGCATGAAGGTGAGATCAAAGGGATAGAGGGAACCTCTCAACCTCTTTTCCTCTCCTTTTCTCTCCTAATGGTTGTAACTCTCCAACTTAGTGGGATCACCCGTCCTCGCTCCCGAGAAGGTCAGCCAAATTGACCTCCTCACAGGGAGCTTCTCAGGCTTTCCATTCGAACCCATGAGGCTCCTGTCATGGAATATCAGTGGCTTGGGCCAACCTCGCAAAAGAACTGTAGTCAAGGATTTGACTATAAAGTTCTTACCAACCATTCTAGCTCTATCTGAAACGAAACTTCAAGAGCCCACCCTCCCACTCATTAGGCAGGTCTAGGGTCGCAGACCAAGCCAATGGGTGTCCCGGCCTGCAAATGGGGCGGCAGGGGGCATTTCGATTTTCTAGGATCCCTCAGAAAACTCTCTCATCTCCTGCCACTCTGGAGATTTCTCAGTTACCATCCTACTCTCCCGCATCTCTGACGGATATCTCTAGAACTTTACGGCCTTCTACGATCCTAATTCAGAAGCTTTTAGACCTCTATTCTAGGCGGAACTGGACAATATTGCTACTTTACCTCACCCTTGTTGGTGTCTGGGGGAGGTTTTTAACATTATAAGATGGTCACACGAGAGTAACACTGCCCACACCTAAGCTAGGGGTATGAACGCCTTTTCAGACTTCATATCCCAAAATGAGCTTATAGATATTCCTCTCCAGGAGAGTAGGTACACTTGGTCTAGCCATTCTCTGCAACCCATCTGCTCCAAGCTTGATAGATTCCTGGTTTCAATTGAATGGGACCAGGCTTTACCTGGTTCTCACGCCCTCGCCCTTCCCAAAACTACATATGATCACTGCCCTATCCTCCCTAGATACGGTAGCAGTACATAGAGGCCCCAAGCAGTTCAGATTCGAGCTGGCTTGGCTCCAAGAGGAATCACTCGTTACATTATTTCCCCTTTGGTGAAACTCAATGTCCACACTAGTCACAGGAATGGCGGGGTACAGGCTTCAAACCAAAATTCAACTTCTCAAAACAGCCTTGAAAAACTGGAGTTCGTTCTTACCTGGGAATTACTCCCAAAATAAAGTTTCCCTCCTTCAGGTTATCCAATCTCTAGACTGCTTAGAGGAAACCGGACCTCTAACAGCCTAAGAAGCTACTCTTAGATCCTCTGCACGAATGGAATATTCTGAAGAAAGAAGAACTTTATTGGTTCCAGAGATCTCGTGTAAAATGGTTGAAACAAGGGACCTGAACACGGGATACTTTCATAGGATAGCAATCTGTCGAAGAAGGGATAACACCATCTCCATCCTCAAAAAGGACAACATCCCTCTTACTCACCCTGGGAAAATAGAGACCGCCATTTTGGATTACTTCCAGACCCTATACACTACTACGTCGGCACGTAGGCCCAGGATGACTTCGCTTGAGGTTCTCATAATTTCGGATCAGTGGAGATCATGGCTTGAGAGACCTTTCTCGGAGGAAGAAATCTTTGGGGCCATAAAAAACCTTGCAAAAGATAAGGCCTCAGGCCCTGATGGGTTCCCCATAGAGCCCTTCAAGACTTTCTGGGACACTTTCCGTCTTGACTTCATCTCCTTCTTTGAGAAGTTCCACACGAGGGGCATTTTACACAAAGCTATAAATGCTACCTTCGTGGCCCTCGTACCTAAAGTGGGAGGCGATGAGGAACTGAAACATTTTCGACCCATTAGCCTCATCAACTCTTCTTATGAGATTCTCTCCAAGGTGTTGGCAGCTAGGCTCCAACAGGTACTCCCTTTGATTATCTCGCCTTCTCAAACGGCTTTCATTAGAGATAAGCAAATCCTTGATGGCACTCTTGTAGCACATGAGTGCATACATTCCTGACATGTTATTAAAAAACCTGGTCTGATCTTCAAGATAGACTGGGAGAGAGCCTTTGACCATGTTGATTGGTCCTTACTCGACCAAGTGCTGGCTAGAATGGGTTTCGGTCACACTCGGAGAAAATGGATGCAATGGTGCTACTCAAATTCATACTTTTCTATTATCATAAATGGTTCCCCTAAGGGCTACTTCCCGTCTTATAGGGGATTACGCGAAGGGGATACCCTTTCCCCCTTCCTTTTCACAATTGTGGCTGAAGTATTCAGCAGGTCCCTTTCTCGTCTCTTTCAAGAAGGCTTGTTATCTGGCTTTAAGAGTTCCCCTCAAGGACCTGTTGTGTCCCACCTGCAGTCTGTAGATGACACACTTGTATTCCTTGCTGCTACCCCACAAGAAGTTGATAATCTAAGGATTTTCCTTAGATATTTTCAGGAAGCCATAGGATTCAAGATCAACATGGATAAATAAATAATGATGGGAGTTGCCATCACGACCGAGCAGATTAGATCACTCATCCCAAACTGGGCTTGCCAAGTTGAGGAGTTGCCCTCGACCTACCTTGGCCTTCCCCTGGGCTTATGAAAACCGAAAAAGAGTCAGTGGTCTAAGGTGATAGATAAGGTAGACAAATGCCTTTCTGGTTGGAAAGGAAGATTCCTGCCCATGGCAGGCCGCAAAACTCTGGTCAATGCTGCTTTAGTAAACATTCCGGTCTTCGTTATGTCTTTATTCCACATGCTTGCTTCAGTGGCCAATCGTTTAGAGCAACTCTCCAGGAATTTTCTATGGTCTGGACATGCTGAACAGGCAAGATTTCATCTCATCTCGTGGGATAAATTGTCTACCGCAAACACAAGGAGGACTTGGGATTAAAATCCTGAGAAAACATAATTTGGCATTGCTTGGTAAGTGGTGGTGGCACCTAGCCACACAGCCGAACGCACTGTGGGCCCAAGTGATTCGCCACAAATATAAGATTCCAGCCTCTACGTGGGTACCACATGAGAGGCGTTGGAGTCGTGCATCAGGTGTGTGGAACTCGATTGCCCATTCCCTCTGACACTTCAATAAATTTCTTAGATTCCATGCCAGAGAAGGGACGAGAGTAAAATTCTGATTTGACCTGTGGCTCGGTCATACCCCTCTGAGGGAACTCTACCCCTCCCTCTATGCCATTGCCTCAAATATAGATTCTACTGTGTCTGAGGAAGTGGTTACAATAGGAGGGCGAAGAGTTTGGAATCCATCCTTCAGGTTGAACATCTCAGAAATAGAATTCTCCTCTTTTACCCAACTTTTAGCAGCCTTGCATGCCTGCTACATTCCTATAAGTGGGAATGACTCTTTGGTGTGGACCCTCTCTCCCTCTGGGTGCTTCACAGTAGCCTCGTTTTATAAAAGGCTCAGCCAATCTCCCACTCTACCTTTCATCCCTCCCTCATTGCTAGCCAAAGTCTAGTCTTCCATAGCACCCCCAAGGGTCCAGACCCTCTTTTCCTCTGGGTGCTTCATAGTAGCCTCGTTTTATAAAAGGCTCATCCAATCTCCCACTCTACCTTTCAACCCTCCCTCATTGCTAGCCAAAGTCTGGTCTTCCATAGCACCCCAAAAGGTCCAGACCTTCAATTGGATAGCTGGATCACAGAGAGCCTTAACTGTGGACCACTACAAAAGAGGGGAATTCATACCCCAAACAGATGTATTATGTGTCAAAACGATGAGGAATCTAATGCTCATCTCTTCCTTCATTGTGAACAGGCGAGATATCTTTGGAGTAGACTTTTGCGCCTCTTTGGCCTTGAATGGGTTACTCCACCCACGGTTCCTTCCCTCCTATCCACAGATTTCGCCAAGCCCTGGCCTAAAGCAGGAAAAATTATATGGAAAGCTTCCACCGTCGTGCTCATATGGGTCATTTGGATAGAAAGGAACAAAAGGATTTTCCAGGTTCGTTATCAACAGTCGCGTGCACTCCTTCACAAGATTAAGACCTTGGTAACCGTTTGGGCGACCAACCACAAAGTCTTTGCGGGTACACCTACAAATTTTTTTTTTAGCCAATGGGGTAATATCCTCTTTCATCAGCCTAAGAAATCTCAAAAACCCAACAACTGGCAACCACCCTTGAGAGGAACTATCAAACTCAATTTTGATGGTTGCTCTAGTGGTAACCCCGGGCTAGCTGGGGCTGGGGGTGTATTCTGAGACCATGAAAGGAACATTCTACTCATGTACGCTGAATCCCTTGACTTTACTGACTCACAAAATGCTGAAGCAAAGGCAATGCTGATAGGGCTCAAGCATTTCAACCCATCTTGGGGATCCCACTTGATTGTTGAAGGGGACTCATACAACATCATTTCTTGGGCATTTGGAAAGTCTTTACCACCATGGTATCTACTGCCAATCTTTGATGTGATTGAATTCATTTGCAGGGGTATTAACGTCTTATGGAGGCATACATTCAGGACGTCCAATGCTCTCGCAGATCTCATGGCCAATGACGAAGCTGATCTTACAGATAATCTTCGACCTTCTTAAGCTAGCTGGGCCTTTTTCTCTTATTTGTGCTCTACTCACTTCACGTTGTAAATAGAGTCTTCCACCATTTTTGCTGAGCCAACTCATTGTTGTCACATGCATTTAACTCTTTTATGGCTTTTTTGTAAAGGGATTACCTTGCCCGTTAGGGTCTTGGTAGCTCCCCAATTTTGTAAAGGAAGCTAAGACCCAACGCTTGTAAAATTTTTTTCTTCAATGAAATAGTTAACTTTCTTAAAAAAAAAAACTTAGCAATGTAATAGAAACGATTGAAACTTAGAAGAATATAAAAATACTAAGAAAAACGCTAAACAAATAATAAGTAAGGTAAACTTAAAGCATATAATAATCTATATAGTAAACTGGGAATAAAAAAAAGTGAAAAAGATATCTTTAAATTAGCAAAAATGAGAGATAAAAAATGTAGGGATCTAGATCATATTAGATATATTAAAAGTAAGAATCAAGTGAGGATGAAGAAGTCAACAGAAGGTAGAAAAATTATTTTAAAAAGCTATTAAATGACGAACGCAATGGGAATATAGCAGTAGAAGGAAATGTTGTCATAAATTAGGGCAGAGGTTGTACAATCATAGGATTAGGATATTGGTAGTGAACGAAGCTTTGAAGAGGATGAAGATATGAAATGCTTTAGGACTGATGGTATCCCAATAGAGGTTTGGAAGTGTATAGGGGAGACCAGCATTGACTGGTTGACCAAGCTGTTCAACAAAGTATTGAGAATAAAGAGAATGCCATATGAATGGAGGAAAAATGTTGTACTCGCTATTTACAAGAACAAAAGAGACATATAAAATCGTGCGAACTATCAAGGGATCAAACTTATGAGCTACACTATAAAGCTGTGGGAAAGAGTAATTGAGCAACGACTAAGGCATGAAATGAATTTATCAGAAAACCAATTAAGTTTTATGCTAGTGAGGTCAACAATTGAGGCTATTTTCCTACTTAGGTAACTTATTGAGAAGTTTTGGGTGAAGGAAAAAGATCTCCACATGGTCTTTATTGATCAAGAGAAAGCTTATGATAGAGTACTTCGAGATTTAATTTGGTGGGTGTTGAAAAAGAAAGGAGTCTCTGGATACTAGGTGTGAGATATATACGAGGGAATGCTAACAAGTGTGTGAACAACTAGTGGAGAGACGAGTGAGTTTTCAATGACAATAGTTTTACATCAAGGGTGAGCATTAGCCCATACCTCTTTGTCTTAGTTATAGACGATTTAACTAGGCACCTACAAGATGACGTACCGTGGTGTATGTTGTTCGTGGACAACATAGTTTTGATCGATGAGACCCAAAGAGGTGCCAGCAAAGTTAAAACTTTGGAGGGATGCTCTAGAATCTAAAATTTTTAAAATTAGTTGGACTAAGACAAAGTATATGGAATGCAAGTTTAGTAATAATAGGTGTAGAGATGTGGAAGTAGTTAAGTTTGACGACCAAGAAGTACAAAAAAGAGCACATTTTTTATATCTTGGGTTGATAATCCAGACAAATAGAATAATTAAAAAAGAAGTTGCACATAGAATTAGAGCTGGGTGGGCGAAGTGGGAATGTGCAACTGGAGTTTTATATGATCGCCGCGTATCAATGAAGCTGAAGAGCAAGTTCTATAGGGCAACTGTGAGATCAACTTTGCTTTATGGAGCAGAATGTTAAGCGGTCAAGAAACAACATATGCGTAGGATGAGTTTAGCTGAGATGAGGATGTTGAGATGGATGAGTCGCAAGACAAGAAGGGATAGAATTTGAAATGAATACATTCAGGAGAACTCCAATGGGCGATAAGATGAGAGAAAGTAGACTTAGGTGGGCTTGCTATGTGCAACGGAGACCCAATACAATACCTGTTAGGAGGTGCGAGTTAGTTCAAAAAAGGCGAGGGATAGGCCCCAAAAGGAAATGGTTTGAAGTAGTGAGGAAATATATGGGTACTTATGGCTTCATTGAGGGTGTGGCCCTTAATAGAACAAAATGGCGGGCTAGGATTCATGTAGCCGATCCCAAATAGTTAGAAAAATGCGATGATGATGATGATTTTTTAATAAACATTTAGACTCCAAAACGAGCAATTAATTTTTTTTTAAAATTTACTAGCCAAATCTCTCCGTAGAAACTAGATGGTCTATGACAAACAAAGCAACAAAACTATATTTTTAGTTCATTTCCAAAATTACAATAATGTAACTTTAAAATTTACTAGAGCTTAGTGGGTGTTCTTGAACACTTTCTTCTTCTTCCAAGCGTTTGATGTTCTGGCCATCTTTGCTTGTAAGGAATATTGTACATGAAACAATTTTTTCTAATGAAATACTTCTATTATACTTAATGGTTGAGATTTGGCTACTTGATGTATTTTCAAGACATTATTCCTTGAATCAATATAACCGCATATCTAGCGAGCTTTCGTAGCAATGCCTTAAAACATTTTCTTGAACTTTCAAATTTTCAGGTGTTTGGTCTGGTACTTACATTATTTAATCATTTTTAAATGTTGTTTTGCATTTCTTCAACATTGCATTTTGTTGAGGTGGGCGCCTTGGTGGGTCTGGGTGCCCGCCTAATGCTCCCCCCAGGTAAAAATAAGCTACCAAAAGAAAAAAAGAGCTAATGCCTATTTAGGGCCTTTCTTTCTCTCTCTCTGTCTCTCTCTCTTATGGGCCCATGTACCCTCTCCACATATTAGAAGAAGAAGAAGAAGAAGTGGCCTTCAAGTGTTCAATGCAAGGCCTCTCTCTGTCGCTGACACACATACACATACACACTCAAAGACACATATAGACCCATATGCTCGCTCTTTACATATAAAAGGAACAAAAAGTAGAAGATGACCTCCAAGTGTTCGATGCGACCTCCCCCTCTCTCTCTATGTATTAGATGAAGAAAAAGGAATGTCCTCCAAATGTTCAAGACCTCCCTCTCACAAACACAGTTCCTTATGCTCTCTCTCTTTTACTCTACATACAAGATGAGATACAAAGAAGATATTTTTAAGTATTTCATGTGAGGCCTCACACACATACTTGTGCACGCACACATAGACACAACAAATGCTGCCCCCCCAAAGAAAAAGGAACAAAAAAAAAGACTGCCTCTTCTCTCTGGGCAGCCGCCTTTGCCTTTTTGAACATTGCTCTGGGTTCTGTTTTTCTTGCTTGCTTTGCATCTCATTCGCAAAACGCATCTTCAGAAGGTAGCTGCCCCCTGTCTGGCAAAGACACTCATGAAGAATCCATTGAGAAGGGTGGTGGGTTAGATGGGGATCATTGGGTTAGGAATTTCTTATAGGGGTGGGGTCCTGTGATTTAAATCCCGTATAATAGTGAATAATAATTATCAAAAAAATTTGAACTTTAATTTTTGGATTCTTCTAAAAGCAACGCTGCACCTAATAGGAAAACTGTAGATGCGGAATAGTGGTTGTCAGATTGTTGGACAAATTTTATTATGGGTTCTTCATTATGAAAACCTGACGAAGAATCCAACACTTGCTGCAAAGATTGTTGAATTTTTTATGTCAATAATATTGGAAGAAAGTCTTTCACTTCGCAATATGCTTGGTAAAAGTTTGATACCTGAAAAATGATGAAGTATTGGATTCGTTGTGTTTTGGAAGAATTACATTTCACTCATTCTGTGGATCATGCAATGTTGTCCAAGGAGGTCCTTGTAGATGCCTTCTCCAACATGCCTACGCAGAAGGATCCTCCTGATTTAGCTGTCCACTAAGGAGCCAAAATGGTGAGGATATACTTGTAAGTGATTTATCTTGATGGAGTTCTTGGAGCAACACAGAAACTCTCTATCTACAAATTTTGATCATGGGAGCACTTATTTATCCCTTTGTTGAATTTTGTCCAGTTCATTATCACTACTTACAGCTTGTGACCTTCAAATGGAATCATCGTTCATGTGTGGCTTCAGTCATATGATTAGGAAATTGAAGGGTTGCCAACCAAGTAACTATGGCTTGTGCATTATATGCATGAACTTTTGTTAGTATTTTGTAGAAGTTATAGGTGAATCTCATGTTGACAACTATTGATAAGAAAGACCAAAATGGACAACTAGCTGCTTTTTCGATTATTAGACATTTTGGCCCAAACGATCATGATAATCACCTTCAGTTCCTAGGAGTAAATAAGTCCAACCACCACAAGACTGGATTTCCACTTGCAATATGTAGTCAGTACTCTTCTTTTTTTTGGGTAAGTGTAGTCAGTACTCTCTTTATGTGCTTTATATGCATAAAGTGAGACTTTCAATTGCAAGTCATCAATCCTTCTTTATGCTATTAGGTTTTATCCTTAATTATTTTCAGAATTTCTTATTTTCCATTTCGATGAGATGTGCTATGTCATATTAATGGTGCTCCAAAACTATTTTAGTTTAATGGATGACTTCTTTATCTGTGTATGCTTGTTTTTGGTTCATCATTGTGAGGCCTGCATTTTTTCACCAGTACTGTTTTCTCTCCTGAGTTTTTGTTTCATTGCCATTTGAATGCATTCAAATTCTTGATGATTTCTTCTGTTGGAATTATTGTGACTTTAGTAATTTGTCCATTTATTGATTTTAAAGGTATTGGCATGAGTTCAATGATTTCCAGTTCCAGCTTACAATGCATCAGGTATGTTGTACTTTTAAGGTTCTATGTTGTGCATGGTTGTCCTTTATTAATCATTTGTGGAAGAATATCTCTACAGATATGCTAGAAAAGTTTGGGTAGAATAAAGTTGCGACCAATGTTCAGAAAGTGGTTCCAAATTTGAGAGATTCATCCTTGGGCTTGGAACCTTAGAAAGAATCAACTAATACATATATAGTATAGCCAAGTGGATGGGGAAATCATAGAATTCAAAAGAGAGGTAAAAAAGAAATTATTCACAGAAATTAACTATTAACAAAGATGCATGAAATAAAAGATAGGATGTTTTTTATTTCCTTTTTAATTCTTTTCCTTATGTTCCAAATTACATCATTTTTTGCATCTCGTATATTATTATTTTCCTTAACATAATTTTTTGTGAGGGGGGATCCATGAGACAACCAAAGAATTTTAATGTCCAACTAGCCACCTTTTGAAGGTTTTCTTTTCCTCTGTTTTTTATTTTTATCACCTAGAGGACTTGGGCAAGGGGAACCTCTATTGCCCTTTATTTTCACATTGGCAGCTGATATGTTTAGTCGCCTTGTTGACATACCCTTAAATTTGGGCTGATTGGGGATTTCTCAGTGACCTTGAGTGGTTCTCGTTTTACTCATTTTAGTTTATAGATGACACTTTGGTTTTTATGATACAGGCCACATCTCAATAGAAATATACGATTTATGTGTTAGAGGGTGATTTCAGGGCTCAGAATCAACGTCTGGAAAATTTCCATGTTAGATGTGGTTTTTGAATAGATATAACCTTATGTGGCTTGCCAGGTGACTAAGATGTTAGTTCGTATGTTCATAACTTTATACCTCATGTTTCATCTTCTGTATACTTGTAAGCCTAAGAAGAGATTATGAGATCCATTAATTGGAATGGTGGAAGGCAGATTACTCTCTATAAGGGAGGATTACACTTAATGGTTCCGATCTTGCTTATTTGCTGATATACTTTATACATGTAGTCCAGATGCTTAATAGTGTCACCGAGAGATTGAAGACGTTGCAATGTGAATATTTGGAGCACCTGTTGGAATCTCGTAAGTCGCTTCTGATTATGTGGAAAAGAGCAAGTAAAAAAAAGAGAGTGGGGACTGGGAATCAGATGGTTGAGAGATGTTAGTGGGCACTTCTAGGAAGGATTCCATGTGGACTGGTTTGCAAGGAGGAGGCACTATGGAAGGATGTCATTCTAGCTAAGTACAGTTTATTGGATTTAAGTTGGGGGACTAGAGGACTGAGAAAATAAGCTAGTGTTAGTGATTTGAGTCTAAAAGAGTGGTGGAGGGTGAGAATAATTCATGCATTGGATTTAGCAGTGGGGATCAGAGTTAACAAGTCAGTAAATATCAATATATCGGCTTACCATAAAATAAAAAATAAATCGGTTTTATTTTAAAAAGTCGGATGAAAATATTGGGTCAGAAATACAGATCCGAAAAAATCCTTTATGTAAAAATGTCATGAATACATCGGATTAGGCTAAAAAAATAGGAGCGGGAAAAATAGATGAGTTTAAAAATTTTAAAATTCCAAAAAATAAAAAAATATGCCAAAGCCATCAATAAGTAATCCATCCATGAAAACTTTACTAAACTAATATAATTAAGTCAATCAATTTAGATGTCTTATGAATATTATCCCATCATCCAAAAGTTAATACAAAATTTACTAGATAGATTCAAGATTAAACATAAGGGATGCTAGAGTCATCAAAATTAATCGAAAAGTTAGGAGTTTGGGAAGGTGTAAGCCCCAAGTCATGTAGTCATGCATAATCATCATAATCATCTAAAATTTTTCGTCTCTTTGAAAACCTCTTCTGGTAATGAACCAAGCCGTTCAAGATTAATTGCATTAAAATGATGCTTTCATTTTTACAAGATGCTGTCATTATCTTCGAGTTCACTCTTATGTAAACAAAATCGGTTAACATAGTTGGTGTCAATTTATTCCTTTTTTGGTTTGTGTTCCTTAAAAAACACATCAATTTCTTTCGCAGAGCTACATGGTTGGCTTAAAATTTGAATAGCAACCATTCCAACCAGTGGAATGCTTTCTCCACATACTTCCCACCAAACTCCTACATTATGAGAAAGTTTTTAGCCACAATTCAAGATAGAATTATAAGTGGAATAAAATTTGTTTTCTTAAAATAATGACAAAACTAATAATACAAGAAAAAACTTACGAGGATGAGCTTTTGACAATAATTCCATTGCAACACCATCAATCAAATACATTTAGATCCCGCGTAAGATACTTCAACAACTCTGAAAAGAATACATTCTTGTGCTCTTTCTGGATCATTGTATCCGAAATCAAGGCAATACCAGCCTTCACTTCAGTATTGTCAAGTTTAACAAACCCACGACACACTAAAGATGGATTAAGAAATGCGACAACAACCTGAATGGGGTGAATTATATTTTTCTTTCGCCTCTTTGTAAAATTCTTCAACAATTCAAGATATCTAGACTCATTACCATTACAAGTTCTCTTTAGTGCTTCCCTTGCCTTTTGTATTGCTTCATATAAATATCCCATGGTTGATCCCTCACTATCAACTAAACGAAGCCTTTGATAAGAGGCTCTAAATGCTGTGATTATATTTATCACATCATTCAAAAATTTGGAGCTATGAATTATTTCTGTGATTTTTTTCCCCATTTTTACTCTTGTTATAACTCATAGCTCTCCATTCATATGATGCAACCATCAATCTTAAATCCTCTTCTACTTGCAATATAGATTGAACCATAAAAAAGTTGTAAATCTAGATTTACCATACTTTTTCAATTTTCTTCCATTTGTGTGCTTTCTCATTAAATCTAAAACAATGGTATGCGGATACAAAAAACCCACTATCAACTTGCATCCTTAATGATATCTTTTATCTAAGTGGCATCCTTATCAATGTCTTTTAGAAGCAAATCTAACCTATGAGCAGCACACCGTATTTTATGAATATGAAGGAGTTTCGGTTCTGTTAGATCACCAGTAAGTACATAATTTGATCAATTGTCAGCCACAAGTTGAACAATATTTTGTGGCTCTAACTCAATGCCTTTAAGAAACATCTTTTCAAGAAATAATCCAAATCTTTTATGCTCAGATACCTCAAATACATTTATAAAAACTGACCCCTTTGGATAAGAAGCAACAACATTGAGGTATCCGACTAGAGGTTTGACATCAAACTGCATCCTGATTGAACCCATGACTCTTTTATTGAAGTTACATCTGCATCAATTTCCATCCTGAGTTCTTGTACCAATTTTGTGCGAAGAGATGAGTAACTTGTGAATGTGTAACCAACACCAAAATTGTTACATGCAGTTGCAAATGAGAATTGGTAGTAGAGGTACCAACTGATGCATTAGAATTACCAAGGTTTATCGAACTTTGATCAACATTTTGAGCATATGATGTAATTTTGTTCTTCTTCTTTGGGGGCTTAAAAGATTCCTCATGTGTCGCACATACAGCCAAAGCTTGTACATCATCAAGTACTTGAGGACAAGATTTTAGCCACAGAGAGAGAGAGGCTGTGCATTTATTGACAAAGAAGTTACTTGTGCATTTATCATGAATAATATTGCATTTAATGTTATCAATGCACAATCATTTGTTACTGTGATAAATGCATGTATCAATTTTAGTGTTGGTTACACATTGTCAAGTTATTCATCTCTTCGCACTAAATTGGTACAAGAATTTAGGACATAAATTGATGCACATGTAACTTCAATAAATGGGTTCAATTAGGATGCACTTTGATGTCAGATCTCTGGTCGGATATGAAAAATCGGTCATTCCTCAATTGTGTTGCTTCTTGTCCAAAGGGGTTAGTTTTTATAAATGCATTTGAGGTATCTGAGCAATGAAAAACTAGATTATTTATTGAAAAGATGATTCTTAAAGTTATTGAGGAGTTAGGGCCACAAAATATTGTTTAACTTAATCACTGACAATGGATCAAATTATGTACTTGCTGGTGATATAATAGAATCGAAACTCCCTCATATTTATAAGACACGGTGTGCTACCTATGGGGTTAGATTTGCTTCTAGAAGATATTGTTGAAGATGTCACTTAGGTAAAAGATGTCATTAAGGATGCTAAGTTGATAGTGGATTTTTTTTGTGTCGGCATATCATTATTTTTTTTTTTTTGAAAAAGCACATAAATGGATGGGAATTGAAAATGTATGGTAGAACTAGATTAGCCACTAACTTTTTGATGGTTCAATCTTTATTGCAAGTAGAATTGGCTTCATTGATATTTGTATCATCTAAGTGGAGAGCTATGAGTTATAACAAGAGTGAAAATGGGAAAAAAATCACAAAAATAATTCAAAGCTCCAAATCTTGGAATGATGCGATAGATACAATCACCACATTAGAGCCTCTTATCAAGGGTTTTGTTTGGTTGATAGTGATGGGTCAAGTGTAGGATTCTTATATGAAGCAAGACAAAGGGCAAGGGAAGCACTAAAGAGGACTTGTAATGGCAATGAATCTAGATATCTTGAATTGTTAAAGAATTTTGAAAAGAGAAGAGAAAATATCATTCACCCCAATCGTGCTGTTGTTGCACTTTTTAATCCATCTTTAACGTGTGGTGGGTTTATTAAACTTGATAATCCTGAAATGAAGGCTGGTATTGCCTTGATTTCAGATACAATGATCTAGTAAGAGCATAAAAATGTATTCTTTCAGAGTTGTTGAAGTACCATACGTAGGATCTAAATGTATTTGATGATGTTGCAATGGAATTATTGTCAATAGCTTATCCTTGTAACTATCTTCTTGTATTATTCGGCTTTTTAGTACTTAAAAAATAAATTTTATTTCCCTTTTAATTGTATCTTGAATTGTGGCTAAAAAATTTCTCATTATGTAGGAGTCTGGTGGGAAGGAATGGTTGCTATTCAAATTTTGAGCTAACCATGTAGCTCATCAGCATGCAAGAGAAATTAGAATGCTTTTGAGGCGACACAAACCGTAAAAAGGATTAAATTGACACCAACTATATTAACCAAATTGGTTTACGTAAGAGTGAACTCGAAGATGATGATTGCTTGTCGTGAAATGAAAAGCATGATTGTAACGCAATTAGTCTTGAACAACTTGGTTCATTGCCACTTACCCAAAAAAAACGCTTGGTTCATTGCCAGAAGAGGTTTTCAAAGATATGGAAAATGAAGACACCTCCATATATGATGATTGTGATGATGATGATGCATTGATACATGACTTGGGGCTTGTACTTTCCCAAACTCCTAACTTTTCTATTAATTCTGATGACTCTACCATGCATTATGTTTAATTTTGAATCAATCTAGGGAATTTTGTATTTAATTTCGGATGATGGGATGAGAGTCATGAGACATCTAAATTGATTGACTTAATTATATTAGTTTAGTAAAGTTTTCATGGGTGGATTACTTATTGCTGACTTTGGCATATTTTTTATTTTTTAGAACTTTAAAATTTTAAAAATTTTAAAAATTTTAAACTTATTTGTTTTTTTCATTTTGATGTTTTGAGCTTAATCCCATGTATTTGCGACATTTTTACATAAAGTATTTTTTTGATCAGTATTTTTGACCCGATTTTTTCATCAGACTTTTTACAATATATTGATATTCCCTAACTTGCTAACTATGTTGCAGGTAGCAAACATGTTAATGGTTGTTAGGGGGAGACTGAATCATTAGAACACGTACTGGGCTTATCGACTCATTGTTCCTTTGGTATGATGATGTGGTCACTCATCTTAAATTTTTGTAGATTGGCTTGGAAGACTCCCTGATTAGTGGCTTGTTTGATGTTATACTCCATTGTGCTCTTGGGGACGGCTTGTTTGTAAGTGCAATTACTTGTTATGACAGCCTTTTGGGCATATGGAGATAGTGTGATAGGCATCTTTAGTGGGGAGAGAGTTCATCAAGTTGTCTTGCGGGAGAAGATTCATGAATAGGTGATTTTCTGGTCTTTGAGTAGACATGAATTTCAAGGGTATCTGATAGTTTTATAACCTAAGGGATTTGGTGGTTGGTGGCTTTCTCTAAAAAGCCACCTTTAAGATAAATGTCTTCAACGAATGGGGAGGTGAAGATAAATTTAGTGGGAGTTTGAGGGGCAGTTTAGTGTTTGGCGATATTAGGAGTCGCGATATTAGGAGTCCACTTAGGCAGTCTGGTTAGAATTTTATTGTCATTTTTGGTGCCCCATAGATTTTTGTGATTTTTCCTATTGTGACAAAGGCTTTATTATTTGGCCTGGAATTTTGTTGGGGATGGAGGACTCACTTATTGTTGAATGTGATAGTATTAATATGATTAGGTGGGTGGCATAGTCTTGTATACCTTGGCAGTTGGGGATGATCTTTGGGAAGGTTTAGGACATCCGTTCTTTCGAGGTCAATTTTTTTTCATCATGTTTCCAGGGATGTTAATGCCGACATAAATGAATTAGCTATTGCGGTGTTACAGGTGATAGGATTTATCCAGGCGGGTTTCGGGGATCATGGAGATGAACTCTTTGGGCACCATCCATATAGGTTGCTCTTGCAACTTTAATTCTAATAAAATCTTATTACCCATTGAAAATGCTTAACGATAATATGGAAAAGGGTGAATTTATCTGTATTGAACTTGGGTATCATGATCAGCCCAATCAGTTGTTACTCAATTAGATCCCTTTAGAAACTACAAAATGCTATAAATTTTCCTACAGTTAAAGGTTTTGCTTTCAACCGTCCAATCAAGTACCAATGAGGCGCTTACAGCCACTATAAAACTTTAGATGTTAGATTGAACTCAAATTTCTGACATCTAACTTCTCATTCTCCTGCACTTATAAAAATATAATAAAATAATTCAAAAATAAAATGATCACAATACAAAATTGAAATTTGTCAGGTATTTTTTTCATTTTATTTTCAAAGATTTTATTTTATTTTTTAACCACAGATGTGCCCATGAGTTATTCACAGCCACAAAATTCATCTTGATCAGATTTGTTGTTTTTAAAAACACTTCAATCATTGTTTTTCGCTCTCAACTGTCCAATCATGATTAGATGATTGAGAGTGGAGGCATTTTACAGCAAAAAAACTAGTGTAGCATTTTGTAGCTTTTTCTTATGTGTATACAAACTTATCAATGCTAATGATGTTATTTTTGATGAAACTGTATTCAAGATACAAAATCTTTATTACAAATGGCATTGATGCATGAAACTTACTACTAATTCTTGCTACTAATAGAGAAGGGTTTTGATTGTTAAACCTAAAGACAAAGCACGGCATATTGATCACAAAAAGGAAAGGCATTCACGATAAGTGTGTCGTAGCATGTTAAAAACATGCTATGCTGCATCTCTTGCTGTTCATTCCATGAAAGGAAGGAAAGGAATAGATAAAAGAGGTCCGCCCATGACCAGTGTGTAGACATTTATTTGTGGAGGATTACAACAAAGTGAAAACGATCTTTCTATGTTCTTTTGAAAAATGTGGGGTTACAAAAATCTTGATCACGTGAGGTAATGTAACCAATATGGTTGATTTGAGGCAACTGTCACTTTTAGAATTTCAAGTAGAAGATCTTGGTCCCATGGGATATTCCTTGGATGGGAATTGGTCTGCACGCACATATGTACTCAATGAGATTAGTGTGTATATATATATATATATATATATATATATATATATATACTACACTACTACTACGTAGTAGTACGTACGTAGTTACGTTACTTACGTTACGTACGTACGTTAGTTACGTTACGTACGACAACGTACGTCGTACGTACGTAAGTAGTAAGTAACTAACTTAACTTAACTAGTTAC
>NW_006499431.1:54711-69845 GCF_000471905.2 Amborella trichopoda
AGAGAGAGAGAGAGATTATGGTCTTGGGAGTTAGAGAGAGGATGGTCGGGGGAGAGGGGGCGGTCAGTGCATGAGACTCGAAATGTGCTTGTGATCTTCAGTATAATATTCAACTCTACGTTGGTGGACGCTTAATTCCATTTACTCATGGACCCATGATTTAGATGAGAGGAATATGGATCCCTTAACCAGGAATCTAGAACCTCAATTTTGCGGATTGAGATCCCCAATTTCAAAAAATGTATGGAATCGAGATCCCTTATTCTGGACGACAGGATTGAGCTTCTGGATTTGGAGTGACCACTTTTTTGGGAGATCCCCTATGAACAACACATCCAAAAAGTGGGGGCCTGACCCTCCTAGGCGTCGGCTTGAGGTGGTCAGAGGGGGCTCGATGGGGCAGCCTGGCCGCATGCCTGCGCATAGTATCTGAGCATAGCCACCCTCCTTTGTTTCACCCCTATCCAAGGGTTGAAAATGCCCTTGGGTAAAGAGCATTTCAGGCTATTTTCCCCTCTTCTAAAGGCACAATATATTGGGGGTGGGACTCCTACCCCAAAACACACAAAATACTAGGTTTTTTTGTGTTAAACACATTAAAAACTAGTGTTTGGTGAGATTGTTGAGATTTCAATTTTTTTTTTCGTTCTTAATTTTGAAGATTTTGGTTCGATCTGAAGGTGATTGGGTTGGTGTTATAACATCAAGGAGGGTTAAAAGATGTGCTTTTAAGCCACTTAGCGTCAAACGTTTGTATCAAACCAATGTCCAACACATTATGGGTTTATCAAGGTTAATTTTTGCATTTTGTTTTTCCCTAGAACTCCAATCCCCTAGGTACCCTGCCCCATCCTTGCTGTCTTGGGCAGCCTCAAGGAAGAGGTAAACTTCCTAACAGGGCAAGGGGGGTGCCTAGGAGGCTAGATTCCCCTGGCCGCCTAGGCACTGCCTTCGGTATGCCAGTTAAATCCACATTTTCTAAATTGTTGTAAGGTGAGCATTTTGGCAGTTCTGTATGGGAAGAGCTGTTCTCTATGTGTCCCTTTTGTAGAAGTGGACAATATTTTATGTATATTTTAGCAAGGACAATTACATTGTCTTATTCATGCTCATCCTTTTGATTCATAATGTTTCTAACTGCGATCATTGCTTGATTGTTCTCGAGAAAGATGAATGTGATGAGTTGACAGCTTCTACATGTTAGCTTTATATCAGACTATTCCTGCTGCTCTAAGCTTAACAGTAAGTTGAAAGCTGTTTCACTGTCAAGAATCACTTACTTGCGCCTCAATTCTTTCCAGGTTTGGTCCAGTGAACATATTTTGGAGTTCCCGCTATGACACAGCAATGACTTTGTTTTTGGCTTGCCTCAAGGATTTTGCAGAGTTCGCAAATTCTATGGATAAAGAAAGCGGCATACCGTTAGAAGACTGCTTCAAGCTTCCTTACAAGTACACTCTTGTTTCTCTTTTCTTCGATTGTGTATGTAAAATTATCAAATATAGTCAATCTTCTTTCTATAATTTTCTGTTTTTTTTTTTAATATCTAATAGATATCTTTATTTATTATTTTCTATGACAAAGGAATTCATGATATGGTTGTTTTTGTTCAGTAGGCTTTTTTGTTGCCTGATAACTTTTAAGCAAAATATATTGTGACCAAGTGCTTGCTGACAATTCTCTCATAAAACAATAGTGGTCTATAACACCTAACAAATCGAGAGATTAGTTACATGTGTCAAAATTTATGGTTTCATCCTTTTAGTTTTATTCTTCAAATAGTACTGTTATTCACATTGTGAGTTAAGATGGAATTTGAGTGTCTCGAGGTCGGGTAACTAAAGTGAGGGAACCCACCATCCAGAAAATTCTCAATTTGGATTTGCAGTTGAGCTTGTCCAGATTGAGGTAGGAGTCCCGGTTGAATCAAAATGAAAAGATTCAATTATGAATAATATGTCCATTGTGCGGTACACAAAACTTAGAGACAGATCTTACGCATGTAATAAAGATAGCTTGGGAGGCAGAAATTACCTCCAAATATGTATATATGATGGCTAGGGTCATATGTACAATCCCTAATGTGATTTATATATCAATATCAGAGGTTCTCCTTTGCATTATGATACAACAGCGGATTGACATACTCTTGCGCAATTCTCAATATTTAATGCATGTGCAGCATTAGGTGAACAAGTACCTATTGAAAATACTGAACATACATATACTCTCTTGTCATCCCATTCATTCATTTTCTCTTTAATAATTCCCTCAACATTATATTTTTATCGACTTTCATTTTATTTTCTCGATGTCTTTCCACGATCACCTTGAATTTCAAATCATCTTTTTCAGCTTTTTCTTATTTGAAATTTGACTTATTCTCATGATGCTTTCTAAATAGCCACTAATTTGATTAGGAATTAATATCAAACTAAGGGATACATATGGCAGGATTGAAAATGACAAAGTGGAAAATTACAGCATCATTATGAGCTTCAACAAGCCAGAGAATTGGACCAAGGCCTTGAAGTACACTTTGTGCAACCTGAAATGGGTTCTCTTCTGGTTTGTTGGCAACACCGGTTTCCAGCCTCATCGAGACCCTTCAGTAAACTTTCTCTCTACTCCAAAACTGGTCCCTGACTGAAGATTGAATCCGAGTTCCCACAAACACCCGAGATCCTTGCATTTATATATTTTGAATATTTCATAATACTTCAATGTAAATACAAAGGGCCATTATGTGTTTCCCTGAGCAGCATAGATCACTTCAGTCAAGTACATGATTCACTGGTAATCTTAATATTTTTCATTTACCATGGCTGCCTTATCCGTAGTGGTTTATAAAAGAAATAAGACTATCAATACATACATTCTTGAATGGAGCGTGTACTGGTGTGGATTTGCTTAGTACTTGAGATAGATGGGTTGGACTTTGTTGACCTGCTCCCAACTTTTTAACTTTCCATCCTCTGGTATAACTAGAAGCAGGGATACCCTGAAAACCAGAAGTTCTGGGTCCTTAGATACTGAAATTGCTAATACCTGGCAAATTCTAGTATACTTGTTTAATACCCTATCTAGAAGTTCTCAAATACAAAGATTGGGTTTGATGGTGATCTAACTAACTTTCATAGAGATTAGGCTTCACAGATTCAGAGAGAGAGAGAGAGAGGACATGGTTATAGAGAGTGCTTAGAGAGAAAAGAGTTAGGAAAATGACATTTAGTGAGAGAAAGGAGCTAGCCAGAGAGAGAAATTAAAGATGGGAAATGGACTTGGTTAGAGAGAGAAAGGAGTTATGGACAGAATAATCACACCTTTAGAGAGAGAATGGAACTAGTCCAGAGAGAGGACTTTAGGAGTGAGAAATCACCTAGAGAGAGAAAGGATGCGGTTAGTAGAAAGAAAATGACTGAAAGGGGATAGAGAGTTAAAAAGAGAAATGGTACAACCAGAAAGGAAGGAGCTGGATTGGGTTGTATTAGGGAAAGAAGTCACATTTAGACGTGGCGTGAGAGAGCGAGAGCACAATTAAAGAGAGAAGTTAGAGAGAGGGCACGGTTACATAGAGAGAGAGATATAGCACATGAATGGAGAGAGAAAGGAGTGAGAGAGAGAGGATGAGAAGCAAAAAAAAAGGCGAGAGGGGTACTTCATTAAGATGGGATATGCCAGCTTCCATGGAATATGTTATGATATTTTGAGAAACTAGAACTTCCTAGAGTTAGTTGCTTGTGGCCACTAAGCCGAAACCGACGATGACTCTAGTTCAGTTAAAATCGGTTTGACTGCAAATTGAAACAATCGGAAGGGATGTTGAAAAATAAAAAGATAATAAGAATAAATTTAAAATATAAAATATATTAAAAAACGATCAATTTTGTTTAACCAATCCGAGTGGGTAAAACCAACTGGTTTGACGGGCCACCACTGGTCAAATATTGATATCAATCGATTTATGGTGAAATACATATTTTTTTTTGGACCACATTGATCAAGGCAACCAATTGTCAATTCAGTCTGGTGCTCCGATCTTAATAACTATACTTTCTGTGCTATAATAAACTGAAACTTCCAACTACTAGAAGTTATTATGCACCCTTAGGGCATATTTGGTTCGCATAGGGCATATTTGGTTCGCATGAAAATGATTTTTTAGAAATTATTTTTTTAGAAAGTAACTAATTTCTTACCTTTGGTTCATAACAAAAGTAAGTATCCATAAAAAGTGACCAAAATCTAAGAAATTGGAATCACACCTATGTAGGAATGATTCCAATTTCTATAAAATAATTGGGTGTCTGGGGCTGCCATCGAACCGGGCTTGGCCCAAAAATGCTTTGGCTAGGCCTTGTAAGGCCCGGCCAAAAGTACCCGAAAAGCCTGCCCGCCCGAAAAGAGAGATTGGAGCCCAGCCCGTAGCCCATTAAGGAAATTTAAGACAATTTATTTTAAAAAATGTAAAAAATATTGGGTCTTTAGAGAGAAAATGGATTTTTAGAGAGCGAAAGAGAGATTGGGTTTTCTATAGAGAGAACGTATTTTTAGATAGAAAAAAAGAGATTGATTTCTAGAGAGAGATTGAGACCTTGGGTTTCTAGAGAGAAATAGAGACTGGATTTTTAGAGAAAGAAAGAAAGATTATGTTTCTAGAGAGAGAAAGAGGGATTGGGTAAAGATAAAAAGAAAGATTGGATTTTCAAAGAGAGAAAATGGATTTTTTGAGAGAAAGAGAGATTGAATTTCTAGAGAGAGAATGGATTTTTAGAGAGAAAGAGAGATTGGGTTACCAGATAAAGAATGTGTTTTTAGAGGGGGAGAGTGTGTTTCTAGAGAGAGAACGGATTTTTAGGGAGACAGAGAGATTGGGTTTCAAAACAGAGATAATATGCTTTTAGAGAGAGTAAGAGAGATTGGATTTCTAGAGAGAGAATGGATTTTTACGGAGAGAGAGATTAGGTTTTCAAAGAAAATATGTTTTAGAAAGAGAAAGAGAGATTTGATTTTTAGAGAGAGAATAGGATTTTAAGAGAGAAAGAGAGATTGAGTTTTTAGAGAGAATGAGTTTTTAGAAAGAGAGAGAGATTGGTTTCTTGAGAGAGAAATATTGATTTTTTAGAGAGAGAAAGACATATCGGGTTTTTAGAGAGAGAAAATGGGTTTTAGAGAGAGAAAGTAATCTTGAATTTCTAGAGAGAATGGGTTTTTAGGGAGAAAGAGTGATTGGGTTTTAGAGGGAGAAAATGGGTTTCTAGAGACAGAGATAATGGATTTCTAGAAAGAGAGATTGGGTTTCTAGAGAGAGCGAGTGAATAGGTTTTTAAAGAGAAAAATAGATGGGTTTTTAGAGAGATGATGGGTTTTTAGAGAGAGAAAGATAGATTGAGTTTCTAGAAAGAATGAGTTTATAAAGAGAGATATTGAGTTTTTAGATTGAGAGAATCGGTTTTTAGATAGAGAAAGAGAGATTGGGTTTCTAAAGAGAGAATTTTTTGAAAGAAAAAAATAATAAGTTTTTAGAGAGAGAAAGAGATATTGGGTTTCTAGAGAAAGAATGGGTTTTTAGAGAGAGATCGAGTTTCTAGAGAGAGAGAATGAGTTTTTAGGAGAGGGAAAGAGAGATTGAGTTTTTTGAAAGAGAATGGATTTTTAGAGAGAGAAAGAAAGATTAGATTTTTAGAGCAAGAGAATGAGCTTTTAGAGAGAGAGAGAGAGAGACTGACTTTCTAGAGTGAGAGACAACATGTTTTTAAAGAGAGAGATTGGGATTTTATAGAGAGAGAATGAATTTTTAGAGAGAAAAAGAGAATGGAGTTTTTAGAAAGAGAAAGAGAGATTGAGTTTCTAAAAAGAGATTCGGTTTTTAGAGTGAGAAATAGAGAAAAACGGTTTTAAGAGAGAGATATTGGATTTTTAGAAAAAGAATGGGATTTTAGAGAGAAAGAGATATTGGGTTTCTAGAGAGAGAATGTATTTTAGAGATAAAAAGAGAGATTGAATTTCTAGAGAAGGAATGGGTTTTTAGAGAGAGAGAATAAGTTTTTAGAGAGAGGATGAGAGAATAAACTTTTAAAAAGAGAAAGAAATTGGGTTTCTAGATAGAAAAAAAGAGAATTGAGTTTTTTGAAAGAGAAAGATAGTATGGGTTTCTAGAGAGAATGAGCTTTTAGAGATAGAAAGAGAGATTAGATTTCTAAAAGAGAGAATGAGTTTTAGAGAGAGAGAGTGATTGGATTTTTAGCGATATTGGGTTTCTTAATAGTCATCTCATAATGGGTAATTTTTAAGATATTGTATCCATTAGATAATTTTAAGTGCCTTCTCAATAATATCTGTAATAACAATTAAAAGTTAAAAATATTGTTAAAAAACAAAAAAACAACTAAAAGTTAAAAATAGCTTGCATTCCAGATTTCAGGATGGTAGATTCCTAAATAATTTACCAAACGGAAAAAAACAATTTCATATGAAATCTAACATTATTACCAAACATAAGAAAAAAAAAGCTAAGTGAAATTTAATTCTAAAAAATCTATTTCTTAAAAAATTAATTTACCACAAGAAAACTATTTAACGCAAACCAAACAGGTCCCCAGTGTTTTATCACTTTTATGTAGGAGAACCATCTCTCTTTTTATGAGGATAGCTCGTACTAAACTAAAACGCAGAGATGTAGCAATATTAATGAAGCATTTTTTATCATCTATAGCTAACGTATATTGTTATATTATTATACATTATAGAAAAAATTACGTACAAACACTATGTCCGCCCCTTTATTACCATACGTCCTGTAATATTACAAACACTATGTCCCCCCCCTGTCGCCTTCAACTTCCGACATGTCCTGTAAATAACAACATTGGACAGGAGGGAGAGGAGCGAGGAGAACCAGAGTCTCATGGGAGTATATTATCTATTTACTCTTTCAAGCAAAATATACTTTTTAGATCTCAAATTTTGGGAATATAATCTCTTCAACGCATAGAATAATCTCAGTAAAAAAGAAAAATAAAAATAAAGATGAAATCTCTATGTAATAGAAAGAGATAATGCATCGAGATTGAATAGAGACCGTTCAATATTTTAATGACTCGATCTAAGTGTTTCAAATTGTTGTTTTTAAAAATAATCATCCAGTAACTCATGTATGGTTCTCAAAATTTTAGACAAAAAGAATCAATAAAGCTACATGTTTTGACCAAGGGATGCACAGTATGCTCCTACAGGATCACATTGTATTCCCTCTATAAAACATTTGAGAACATTAGTGATTTCTTTCCTGCCCAGTGTCGTTATTGCAATATTGCTGGGCAGTTACTGGGAGAAAAAAAAAAAAAAAAAAAAACCGTCGATGGGGTACTCGTTGTAATTTTGGATAAAAATATTTTCTTATACAATAATAAAAGGGTGGAATAGTGTCCGCTTGTATTTTGTCTGTATTATATATAAAAAAGAGAAAGGTAAAATCTCAATGTCTAGAAAGAGATAATGGCTAGAGATTGAATAGAGATCGTTCAATATTTTAGTGGCTCGATCTAAGTATCACAAAACTCAAAATTTAAATTATTATTTTTAAAAATAATCATCTAAAAATTTGCATATGGTTCCCAAAATTTTAGACTAAAAGAATAAATATACTACATGTTTTGACCAAAGGAGTAGATGCAAAGTATGCTCCTATGGGAGTACAATGTATAACCTCTATAACAAAATTGGAAACATTAGTGATTTCTTTCCTGCCCAATGGTGTTATTGCTCGATGGCTGGAAAAAAAAGGGCCTGCCGAGGGGGGTGCTCGTCGTAATTTTGGAAAAAAGTTAATCTTATACAGATATAAACAGGTGGAATAGTGCCCGCATGTAATTTGTCTGTATTATATAATCTATAATTGTTATAACATCATACATACTCTCCCCTTCTCTACCACTATTATTATTATTATTATTTGTTTTTTAGCTGTACTCTTTTTTCATTATTTTAATGATGCTTCCACTTTCTTTAAAAAAAAAAAACAAAAAAAATCATAGTTACTCTGGTTGGGCCAACCCTTTCCCTAACAGACCCAATTAGATTAGAATGGGGAGAGAGAGATAGAGAGAGGCATTGGTTAAGCGTGAAGTGATAGCCAAGAAAATAAAAAAGTGATCCCAGCGTACTGTTTGCATTTGTTTATGGGCTGTTTGGGGTCTAGTATTTGTAAAATCTCGTTATGCATCAAATCCTAGGTAAATAAAATTTAGGTGTGGTACTAATAGGAAATAAAATGACAGAGGGTAGACTTACGTAGCTGGCAATGTGTGGCGCAGATCTAGTATATTACCTGTTAGGAGGTGAGAGTTAGTTCAAGTGAAAGGTTAAAAAAGGGCAAGAGGTGTGCCCAAAATGATATGGTTTGAAGTAGTAATAAAAGATATGAGGACTTATGACCTTATTGAGAGTATGACCCATAATCGAGAAAAATGACAAACAAGAATTCATTTAGCTGACCCTAATAATTTAGGAAAAAGCTTCGACGATGATGATAATAATGACTTAATTGTGGGGTTCCATTCCAAAATTCGAAATCCTAAAAAATTACTATTAGATAGAGTTTTATCCTAGGAAGTACTGTAGGATATACTCCCTCCGGAGTCTAAAGGGTTTTGGCCAGTGGTTTAAAAAACGGATTAGTGACCTGAATCGGACATCCCAAAAACCGATCCGGATCGACGAATCGACGATAAGGATTGGAAATCGGGCCGAATCGCTCGGATTAAGCCTTAAAAAAATTCAAAAAAATTATTAAAATTCATTATAAATGTTGTTTTTTAGGAATCCAATAACAAATGGGGGTACTACATTATTAACTTTCATTGTTTTCATCAATTTATGAATATTGAGATGTTCTTTCCCTGTATGAACTTATGTTGACCATTAAACTTACGTCATACAAAAGAAATCATAGAATTATCATGGATTAAGTATATAATCATATATGGACTAGAATAAAGAGTTGACTAAATCAATGAAAAATTGGCCACTAAAATATCGAATTGGCAGAAACCCTAATCCGCTAAAAAAACCCAAATTATTACAACCTAACTAACTATTATACCAACAATATTTTATAATTATTTTATTATATAAATAATAACAAATCCAAAATATTTTATAATATCATCTAATTTAAAATGTATTATTGACAACTGTAATAAAAATAGTACACTACATGATTTATAATATAAAAATTAATAAATAAAATAAAATATTTGGTTATCAATGTAGCAATTATTAGAATGCGTACCAATTTTATTTAATTTTTTAGGTTTCTAGAATAAATTAGTAGAAAAGATTGTTAATACTACATAGTAGAAAGAGAGAGATTTCAAATGGCCTCATTGTATGAATCCTATCTTTAAATTAATATTACTAAATTTATGTTAAAGACCATCATGTTATAGAAATAAAAAATATAATCAGACCATTTATTCTTAGGTTGTATTAAGAAATACCTTTTATTTTTTTGACAAGAAATACTTATTGAGATATTTTTTATTTTTTTTTACAAGAAAAATATGATACTTGTTAATTATCTTTTTTTTTTTTTTGACAAAAGAAGAAAATGTTGTCCTATATTTTTTTTTGCTTGTTGTATTACTTTTAATTTATTTTTACAAGAAAAATAAAAAAATGATGTTGCCAAGGTACATTTTATTTTTTTATGCCTTTTGTTTTATGCTTTTGCAAGAAATACTTGTTATATTACTTTGTATTTTTTTACAAGAAAAATTAAAAAATATTGTATTATCTTTTTTATCTTTATCTTATAAAGCCTTTTATTTTTTATTTGTTCGATTTTTTTATAACAGTATTTTCTACCTTTGTTTATTTTTTCGACAACAAAAATTTTTTTGACAACAAAAAACGAGGACTCGTTCGGTAAGGGGTTCGAACTCAAGACCTCCCCCATAAAATCAGAGATGTCAACCAACACTGCCACATCGCCTGATGAGAATATATTAGCTTCTATAATAATATATATTCAATCGTCTTGCTTTAATGAGTTTTAGTAAGAATTTTCACACATCGAATGATGAGCGTTGCTTTGTTCTCTATATATTCATATGTAATAGATATTACATTGCGTGTGTAGAAAGTGATAGGGCTGACATGTGATGTGAGTTACCACGCGTGGAGGTTGTTTAGGTGCCACGTGTTGCTCCCGTGAGGCGGCCATGTATAAGACTCGTGATTCCAACAGTGAATCGCCCGCAGCCACGTGTAAGACATGCGATTCACTATTGGGAATCGCCCGGTTCTCTCTGGACACGGGCGATTCTCGATTTTTTCGTGGAACCGGCTCGGTTGCAGATGTTTCCCGAGTCGAACCGGGGGAGTCCGGCTCGACTCAACGAGTTTTCAAACCTTGGTTTTGGCATTAAAAAGATAGAAGTAAAAAGAGGGATGGAGGATGGGGAAGACGTCGAGGAAAGTGACTGTTTGGAAGCTGCTGTGGTAAATGTGCAGTTTGATTTGTCTTCTGGATTCCCCGTTGGGGCTAGGTTTCCTGTTATGAGTTCTTTCTCCTCACCATCAAATGATATTTTTGGATTGAGCCATTGCGCTAGAAGGGGATAGAGCTTATCTTATGCTCCTATCGTTAAGATTTAGGGAGCAAACATGATTGTTTTCCTTCAACGAACCAAGGAGGATGCTACGGTGGCCTTGGGTAATCATTTTGTTAGAGTTTGAGCTAAGCTTTTGTCCTTAGATTATTAAAAACCTTCATCTCACTTGTCTTATCTGCAGAAGGAAAGCCTTTCGATTAGTCTATCTGGCATTCCCTTACATGCTTGGACTGTGGATACAGTCTATAAGGTGGCCAATTGCTGTGGCGAGTTCTGTGATATTGATAGAGATACCTTTGATGGGATTGACTTGAGAGCTGTTAGAGTATGTATCTGGAAGCTCAGAGGGGCATCCAGTCCCAAAGTCGTCAGATTGGTTGTAGGCCATGACTCTTTTGCTATCGGGGTGTCCTCTGAGATGAGTAAGAAATCCATTTCATTATCTAAGGGTCCCACACCTTTCAAATTAGAAATAGGATGGCTTTAAGAGAAATATGTGGTTGATATGTTTTCCATTTTGTATAAAGGAAGCCCAACTAGCTTCTTTAGTACGTCCAGGGGTATTTGTCAAAGTGATCCTCTTTTCCCTTTCATTTTCACCATTTATTCAGAATGCTTTAGCTTATTTGTTTATAATATTGAATCTAAAAAGCATGTTGTGGGATTTCAATTGCCTTGTATCTCTCACTTATAACATGCAGATGATACACTGCTATTTTGTGAGGCGAGGGTGGATCAAGTTTCCAATATTGCTACATTTTTAAAATGTTGTGAATTGACTTTAGGTTTGAAGGTGAATTTTGAGAAAACGGGGGTGATTGGCATAAATTGTGATGATAATTTGGTGAATGAATTGGCGAAAGCTTTGGGATCTAAGGTGAAACATTTCCCAATTATGTACCTCGGGATGCCCATCTCAGATGGTCGTTTGCCTGTGGCTATGTGGGATAAGGTGATTTAAAGGATTCAAATATAACTTGATTTGTGGAATAATAAATATCTTTCTTTGGTGGGAATGATTGCTTTGATAAAAGCTTGCTTGTCTAATCTACCTATTTACTAAATGTCTATTCTGCAAATTCCATCATCAGTTGCTTGAAAACTCGAAATGCCTATGAGAAATTTCCTTTGGGGCTCTGAGGGAGATTCCAAAACGTTCCATCTCCTTCAATGGGATAGGGTGTGCACAACTGGGAGGGAAGGTGGATTGGGGATAAGGAAGATCAAATTGGTAAATTGGGCTCTACTTTGTAAATGGTGGTGGAGAAGTTTAAACTTCAAAGACTAACCGTGGTATAAAGTGGTTGTTGCGAAGTATGGTGATGATAGATTTAAGATGTGGGTTGGAGGAAGAAGTGGTACTAGAGGGATGTCCCTTGTTGGAAAGCAATCAATTCACGTAAATCTCTGATCCATATGGACATTCGATATACTGTTGGTGATGGTAGCAATATCTCCTTTTAGCGTCATAAGTGGTTGGATAATTCTCCTTTGAAATACGTCTTTTTACTTGTTTTTCAAAGGGTGGAAAACCCAAATGAGATTATTGCAGATTTATTTGAGATGAGGGTTGATAAGGTTGAATGGAAGATTAATTTTGTTTACAATAGGATTCTGGATGAGCTATTTCTCCAATTTAATGAGTTGCTTGGGACACTGAATGATGTGTATATCCCTCAAAATACGGATGATGAGGTGGTTTGGGATTTGGCCAAAGATGGTCTATTCGGTTAGATCTATGTATTATTTGCTTTTCCATGATCGGTGGCGATGATCCATACCTGAAATTGCCATCATCTGAAATAGCCACTTCCGCTTAAGGTGCAAGCCTTTTTATGGTTGGCTGTGTAGGATAAGGTGTTAACTACTGATAATCTCATTAAAAGAGGAAAAATTTTGCCAAATATATGTTTGTTCTGTAAGGGTGATGGTGAAACAGGTGCTCATATGTTTCTTCATTGCCTTACAGAATATGACAGTGGTTTTTTGGATAGATCTGGGTGGCTTTGGTCTTACCTCTATATGTCAAGGGGATTTTGAGAGCTTTATGTGTTTCTACGTTGCCACAAATATGAATGGTTATTTGGCAAATCGCAAGGGGAGTGATTTTATGGGAAATTTGGAAAAGAGAGAAATAGAAGAGTTGTTGATGGGGTAAGTCGGCCATTTGATAGAGTTATGGAGAAAATCCTTCATTCTATTTGGTCGTATTTATCTATCACAAAAGTTGGGATAGATATCTTGGAAGTCGACGTAAGGAGTAATTTATTCAACTTATTCCAGCTGGGAGTTAGGAAGTGTAGGCCTAAAGGAAGATGGACATCACCTTTAAGTGGAGTTTTGAAACATAATTTTGATGGGAGCTCTTTAAGAAATCCTGGTCCTGCGGGTTTAGGAAGAGTAGTGAGGGATTGGAAAGGAAAAATCTTGTTAACTTATGCAGGTCCTTTGGGGGGAGAAAACTGCAAATCATGTAGAACTTTTGGCTCTTTTGTCTATGTGGCTAAGAATTTAGGACTACTTAGTACATATGTATCGGGAGGCCAATGTATTGGCTGATAATCTTGCGAAGGGTGGTATTTCTCTCACAGGGATGTCAGTCTTTGATGATGTAACATCATAGTTATCTCTTAATAATATTTCTGAACTTCTATCAAAGAAAAAAAAAAAAAGGTTTTGCCATTAACTTATAAAAGGTTTCGCATTCACTTAAGTTTGATCATGCATTTAACCAATATAGAGTTGTCTTTGTGTATGATATATAAAAGGGCAAGCTTTCTATGCTTCCCCTACAACATAAAACTAATATACTTCCCCTTATCTAACCGTCCATTCTAAATGGAGGGCTAAGATTGCCCCAATCACAATGACATGTCTCTATACTATTTTATTTTTAACTTTTTTTATACAAACTCTTTTGACACCAAATTTGGATGGCCAATCCTCTATTAAACTTGCACTAGCGAAAAATATAAAAAAATATTTCCAATATAATAAGAATACCAAAGTACCCTTGAAAGTTTCAAGGGGTATTTGGGTCATTATATTTTATCGAAAAATTATTTTTAATATTTTTTATAGGTGTGCCCCAAGGATAAAATGGAATGTACCAAATTTCATATATGTACAATTTGTATAAAAAAAACTAAAACTAAAATACTTTGAGACGTCAGATGTAAGATCAAACGGTGCGTGACACTCTTGATCAAAATTGGACGGCTGGATGGTAGGGGAAGCATAGATCTTTTATGCTGTAGGAGAAACATAGAAACCTTTCCCTATATAAAATACATAGGCACTTGCCCAAAAAAAATTTGTTTATAAATAGCAAAACATTTAATGGCAATTTATTGGCATTAATTTGGTTTTGGTTAAATAAATGAAATGTTTGACTCTTTTGAATGGGATAAAAACAAAATAAATATGATCCTGTCCACGACTCTTTTGAATGGGATAAAAACAAAATAAATATGATCCTATCCACTTGTAAAAATAGCTTTTTACATTTATGAGTAGCCATAAATTGTTGGTATATTTTTAATTATAAATAGTTGGATTTTATACCCAACTCCCATATCTCCATATTTCAATTCTCAATTGGCTATGGAGGTTGTTATTGGATTTGGGAGTCTCTTACTAGTGTTGGTACGTCCCTCTCTTTCTCTCTGCATGTTTTTTTGTTAGCACTCCTTTTGTCTCAGTATCTCTCTTTCACAATGCTACTCTTTCTGTATTTTGTATTCCTTTTCACTGGTAGTACTATCTTTCTCTCTCTCTCATAGTATTTCATGTTATTGCACTCCCATGGTCCCAACTCACCTTGACAGTTGTATTTGATTGTAACAGGTTAAAATTATGGGGATTCCTACATGGAAAAAGTTTATGTAGAGCCGAGGCTCAAAACGATCAAATTAGAGCCCACTTCAAAAATTTCACAAGAAGAGATCATTTAGATGCTTAAATATCCTCATGTTGATCATCTCGACATCAAGATGCATGGACATGAGAAAAAATAGATTTCAAGTTTTGGAATATTTTTGGACCGTCAATTTTTACGATTTTCAAATTTTCATAGATCTGCTCAATCTTATACTATTTTTGAAATGTTAAATTTTATAATTAAAGATGAAAATATATTTTAATGCTATCACAAAGATTTCTAGTACTGAAACCACATTTCTTGACACTATTTGAAGGTGGACTCTAATTTGAGAAAATATGGGATTGGGATGGTGGTAGTGATAGTACCACCTAAACTGCAATTAAAAGTCACGGCCTCCATTCTTACTAATATTTTGGGGAAAAACAAAGTTTTTCTTGTAAAAAAAAAACTAACTTGAGAAAACAAAGAGGTTTTTTTATTCAATATTTCTTGCCATTATATTGGCCTTTGCATCGATATGTAGCTGTTGTTAAACTTGGAAATATCACCGATATTGATCAACACTGGTATTTATTGCATGAGACAATATTAATTTTTGGGATTTTATACTATGAGACTATTTATTTTTAGTGCAA
>NW_006499431.1:90105-118525 GCF_000471905.2 Amborella trichopoda
TATATATATATATATATATATATATATATATGGAAGATACTACAAAACGCCTATACGCGAAAATTAACAATGATTTCTCCTACCCTCAACACCGTCCAACGTTCATCGCATGGTCACGATTGTCCGGTAGTATTTTATTTTTTATTTTTTATTTTATTTATACAAATTGGATTGTCTTAAAATTTGGAACATTTGTTCATCAAAAAAAGGTGAATCTATGAAAAATATCAAATAAATATTTTACATGAAAACAATTGACCAAAACACCCCCAAAATGTTTTGGGGGTATTTTGGTTAATTTATTTTTTACGAATTATTTTTTTATATTTTTATTAGCTGTGCCTCACTAAAATGTATATACCTTCCATATTTTAGGTCATTTCAATTTGTAAAAAAAATAAAAAATAAAATATTATCAAACAATCGTAATCGTGCGATGAACTTCAGACGGTGATGAAGGTAGGCGAAATCACTGTTTGGGAAGACTTTTCCATAAAAAGTAAATTTACAAGGGTATTTTAGAAATTTTATATTTTGTGAATTATTTTTTTCATATGTTTATTAGATGCGTCTCATTTAGATGTACACACGCTCCAAATTTCAAATAATTTGGATTTGTAGGAAAATAAATAAAAATTGAAACACTACCGGATAACTGTGATCGTTTGATGAAGTTTGGATGGTGATAAGGCTAGGCGAATCACTGTTCATTTTCGCCTATGGGTGTTGGGAAGAGTTTTCAATATATATATCTTTATTTTCTAATTCTAAATTTAGAAAAATAAAAATGAATAAAATATAAATAAAAATCTATAAAAAATAAATTAACTATCTAAAATGATAGAATTGAAATTCTTATTCTTATTCTTTTATTAGATGAAATATTCTAATAGTTTAATGTTTCTATCTATTAAACATTTCATAATATAAAATTTATTCTATTATACTACTTTAATTCTACTATAGTAAGAATATAATTAATAGCAATTACTTATAATAAATATGATAATTTTAATGTCAGATAGCTTAGGAAGTTGAGCTATCCAACATTATAAACACCCAACAACACGCATGTTTCGTTTTGTTAGTAAGGGATAGGCCTTAACCAAGAGAAATGGTTGAAAACTTGTGGGATTTCTTAGTTGTCCATGATTGAAAATGCTGCAAAACCAGGTAATTTTGGAGAAAAAAAAAAAAAAATTCTAGAAGGTGTGGAGAAAAGTCATCAGCCCCAAGTTCGTATGACGTCCGACAGTGAGGCACAAGAGGATGATGAAATTTCTTACATTCCGGTTGAGATAATCGTCTTTGTGTCCACTTCAAAAATTAGAAGATGGAGTGTAAGCCACACCCTTGTTAATCCCCACTACTGCCTCAGCTACTCCACAAACTCTGCTTGCGCAATACATTGCTTGCACACAGGTAGAGGAAGTTGAGTGGTGATAGCATTTTGTAGATTACATACAATACATAAGACTACATCTTCACACTACGGCCCAAGATAATGACTATCTGTTTAAAAATTAGAATATCACCAAACTTCAAAAATTAGAATATCACCAAACTTCAGTGAGAATTCCATTTGATGAGAAAAGTGTTATATGTGTGAAAACAAATCACACATAAGGGAGTTTTATTTGACTTTTTTTCTTTTTTTTTTTGGTCATTGGATTGCATCTAATCCAATGGTTGTGGTGTTGTAGGAACTTTACTCTTTTGAAAAGATTAAAACTATTTTATAATCCAATGGTTGTGGTATTATAAGAACTTTACTCTTTTGAAATGATTAAAACTCTCTTGTTTAGAGAGAGAAAGAGTGAGAAAAAGATAGAGAAATTGAGCTGCAATTAGGTTTTCTCTTGATGGCTTTTAGAGAGAAAAATTGAGCAAAAGGCTTGAACTATACACTGTGGGTTTGCTGTATACCATGTTTTAGTGGGAGAAAGTGTTAAAAAAATCATTTTTGGATGTTTTTAGGGCTTTGTTTTGGGGTTTTGTTTAGAGTGAGAAAGGGCTGTTGGAAAATGATATTTTGAGTTCAATTCACTTTGTAATCTTTCCAATATCAGTAAATAAAGTCTTGTGTCATTCTCTCGTGGATGTAGGTCATGATTTGTGATCAAATCACGTTAAATATTGTGCTCTTTGGATTTAATGTTGCTGGATTTTTCATTCCATGTTTTTGCTTTGATATTGTATAGTTTCCATTGATTGTTTATATTGATATGAATGCATAATAGCTGTGAATGTTAAAAACCCTTGCTGAGTTTTCACCAATCGATCCCAACAACTGGTATCAGAGCTTAGGGTTTTTCTTCATTGTGTCTGTGAAGAAATGGTACTTTTGCTATTGTGGTTATTTGTTGTTTTTTTTCTTGAAAATGGAAAAGGTAATGGAATTTGAAAAATTAAATCAAAGTAATTGGCAATTATGAAAAATGATGATAGAAGATTATTTTGTCAAAAAATAATTAGATCGGCCACTTCGAAGTAGGAAGGCCATGCTTGTTGGAATGGAAGATTAGGAATGGAATGTTCTTGATTGAAAATGTTTGGCAGCCATTAGACCATGAATTTCACCATCAATTTTATTTGATGTTTATCAATATAAAACATTTAACAGAGATTTGGCAATCTTTTAAGCAACCTTCTGGTGTAAATAAAATACATGCGATGAAAAAATTACTTCTTTTGAAAATGAAAGAAGGTGGTCCAATTAGGTCGTATGTGAGTGAATTTAATTTTTTACACAATTGAGATCTTTGAAAGTGAATTTGGATAAATAAGTGTTATCTTTGCTTTCGCTGAGTTCTTTGCCTGCTAGTTGAGATACGTTGGTTACTACTATGACTAATACAATGGGTAACAAGTTTTATTTAAAAGATGTTGTAGGTTCGTTGTGAAATGAAAAGACTAGAAAGGCATCCACCAAAATACTTGCCGAATCAAATGAAGCATTGGCAGCAAGAGATAGAGGGAAAACACAATATAGAGACCAACCCTATGGATTTAATAGGGGCAAATCTCATAGCATAGGCTGGTCCAAGTCATAGGGCAAGAAGGTTACTTACTGGTATTGCAAGAACCTGGTCGCATAAGGAAAGGTTATTATTCTTTAAAGAATAAGCAAAAGGCCAAGGGTAAGGATAGCCATGTCGAAACAAGTACAGTTAAGGATAGCCATGTCGAAACAAGTACAGTTCAGATATTGAAAATGAGGTCATTTTTAGTGTTGCATGCACAACATTGTCTATTGCAGATATTTAGGTTTTAGACTCTGGTGCTTCATTACGTGTTTACCCAGAAAGGTCATGTTTTTCATCTTACACTGATGTGGATGGTGGCTTGGTTTATCTTGGTGATGATCGAGCTAGCAAAATGTTGGGCATTGAAAATGTTATTATGAAGCAATCAGATGGAAAGAAGCACACATTGAGAAATGTGATGCATATTCCTGATTTGAAGAAAAATTTCATTTCAGTCAGGCAATTAGATGACTCTAGTTTCATAGTGACTTTTGGAAATGGGTCATGGAAAATTTCACGAGGTTGTATGACAATGTTGAAAAGGCAAAAAGATGGGAGTTTCTACACTCTTCGTGGCACAACTCAAAGGAATGATGCTACAAAGAAGATCGTTGTTGTAGCTAGTAAGCATGAGGATAGGTAGATTTGACATAGCGGTTTGGGTCATCTCAGTGAGCATGGTATGAACGCATTGCAAAGTCAAAATCTTAATCCTATTTCTAAGCATTCCTTTCTTGAGTTTGGTAATCATTGTGCCATGGGTAAGCAGCGTAGAGTTAGTTTTAAAAGAAATGAATCTCATAGAAAAAGTAAAGCATTAGAACTGATTTATTCTGATGTTTGTGGCTCTGTTAGAGTTAAATCTCTTGATGGAGCTTTTTATTTTGTCACGTTTTTAGATTATTTATCCATTGGCATCTAAGGATCAAGTTTTTGCAGTTTTCAAAGTTTTTAAAGCCAAGGTTGAAAAAGAAACAGAGAAATTTATAAAATACTTGCAAACTGATAATGGTGGTGAATATTGCTCGAATACTTTCGATACTTTTTGTAATGATAATGGCATTCGCAGAGTAAGGAATGTTCTTGGGACACCACAACAAAATGGTGTCATTAAGATGATAAATAGGACCATCATTGAAAGAGAAAAAAACATGTTATCACAATTTGGTCTTGGTAAGAAATTTTAGGCAGAAATTGCTAGTACAGCTGTATGTTTGATTAATAGATCTCCCAGTGCACCTTTGAATGGTGAAATACTCGAAATTCTATGAAGAGGTAAAAGTGTGTCATATGAATACTTGAGAACATTTGGGTGTGAAGCTTATGTTCAAGTGTCCAGTGAAAGTAGAGTCAAGCTAGATGTCAAGTCAAGAAGATGTGTTTTTCTTGCGTATGGTGGTGATGATAGAAGTTAGAGGATTTGGGATCCTATTGCAAAGAAAACTATCAGAAGTTGGGATGTTCTTTTTAATGAGAATGTAATGTTTATTGAAAAGAAGCAAGAAAAGCCGAAACAAGAAAGATTTGTTATGGATATACAAGAACTAAATCCCATTGTTTTACCTCGGTAAGTGAAAGAGAGTCACGCTCAAACTCAAGACAATTTTGATGTAGGTGATGCTAGTTAAGTGGATGATACTGAATTAGTTCAAGATGAAGAAGGACTACTTGTTACATTTGAGCCAGAATTGAAAAGATACACACGCCTTCACAAGCCCACACAAAGGTCTTTTCCTTCCTTATATTATGTTTTGTATACTGATAGTGGTGAACCTGAGCCTTTTCAGGATGCTATTTATTGCCCTAATGCTGAAATGTGGCATAAAGCAATGGAAGAGGAGATTGATGCTTTTCATAAGAATGACAATTGGAAGTTCGTGGAATTTTCACATGGGAATAAAGCATTGAAGAATAGGTGGGTATATGTTATTAAGTGGGGGGCAAATAGTCTTATGCGATATAAAGTCAGACTTGTGGTGAAATATTATGGACAAAAACTAGGTGTTGATTTTAATGAAATTTTTGCTTCTGTTGATAAGCATAGGTCTATTAGAGTTGTTTTATCTTTGGGTTCTAACTTGAATTTGGAGCTAGAACAACTTGATATTAAAACTGTCTTCTTGCGTGGTAATCTTGATGAAGAAATTTATATGTGTCAACCTGAAGGTTTTGAGAACAAAACCAATCATAACTTAGTTTGCAAGTTGAAAAATGGATTGTATGGTTTAAAACAAGCATCTAGGCAATGGTATAAGAAATTTGACAGTTTTATGCTGCGTGAAGGTTATTCTAAATGCGATTTTGATTATTGTGTGTAATTCAATGGTTCAACGTATGATTCTTTTATTGTTTTGTTGTTTTATGTTGATGATATGCTTGTTGCTAGCAATGATCTGTGTGAAACCAAGCATTTAAAGCTTGACATGTCCAAGCATTTTGCCACTATGGATCTTGGACTAGCCAAGAAGATTTTGAGCATGCACATCCATAGAGACAGAAAGCAAGATAAGCTTTGGTTAAGTCAATCTGAATATATTTCTAAAGTTCTTGAGTGCTTCAATATGATTGATTGTAAATATGTTTCTACGCCATTCGCTGCACATTTCAAGTTATTTAAAAGTGACTCTCCAATAAATGATATAGATAGAAGTAAGATGAAGAATGTTCCATATAGTAACTCTCCAATAATGTCAACCTGAATTTTTTGAGAACAAAACCAATCATAACTTAGTTTGCAAGTTGAAAAAGGGATTGTATGGTTTGAAACAAGCATCTAGGCAATGGTATAAGAAATTTAACAGTTTTATGCTGCGTGAAGGTTATTCTAAATACGATTTTGATCATTGTGTGTACTTCAAGGGTTCAGCATATGATTCTTTCACTGTTTTGTTGTTTTATGTTAATGATATGCATGTTGCTAGCAATGATTTGAGTGAAACCAAGCGTTTAAAGCTTGATATGTCCAACAATTTTGCCACCAAGGATCTTGGACCAGCCAAGAAGATTTTGGGCATGCACTTCCATAGAGACAGAAAGCAAGGTAAGCTTTGCTTAAGTTAATCTGAATATATTTCTAACGTTCTTGAGTGCTTTAATATGATTGACTGTAAACCTTTTTATACGCCATTAACTGCATTTTCAAGTTGTCTAAAAGGGACTCTCCAATGAATGAGGTAGATAAAAATAAGATAAAGAATGTTCATATATTTCTGTATTGGGTAGATTAATGTATGCAATGGTTTGTACTAAACTTGACATTACCCATAAAGTGGGAGTTGTTTCCAGATTTATGTCTAATTCAGGTTGGGACCATTGATAAACAGTTAAGTGGATTCTTCGGTATTTGAAGTGGACATGAAATGTATGCTTGTGTTTTATAAATTCATCATTGGAAGTTGTTGGTTTTGTAGATGAAGATTATGCAGGATGCCATGATACTAGAAGGTCTACCACTTGATATATTTTCAATGTTGGTGGTGGTGCAGTCAGGTGGATGTCAAGGTTGCAGGATATTGTTCTCTTGTCATCAACTGAAGCTGAGTATGTGTCATTGACTGAGGCAGCGAAGCAAATGATTTGGTTGTGAATGTTACTTAGCCAGTTTGGGGTGAAACAAGATAAATATATTGTTCATTGTGATAACCAGAGTGATATTCATCTGGCTAAGAATACATCGTATCATTCCAAGATAAAGCATATAGAGGTTGGATATCATTTTATTCGGTTGGCCCTGGAGCGCAGATTTACAAATGCACAAGGTTCATACAGAGAAGAACCTTGCTAATATGTTGACAAATGTTGTCTCAATTGAAAAGAATGCGACGTGTAGAAGTCTTTCGGGGTTGGAGGAGACGTAACCTCGAGTGGATGGAGAGTGGTGAATTGGTGATTATTTCAAAGACTTATGTGATTTGTCTTCAAGTGGGAGATTGTTACATGTGTAAAAACAAATCGTACATGTGGGAGTTTTATGTAACTTTTCTCTCTTTTATTTTGGGCCATTGGATTACATCTAATCCAATGGTTGTGGTGTTATAAGAAATTTACCCTTTTAAAGGGACTAAAACCCTTTTGTTTAGAGAGAGAAAGAGTAAGAAAAAGATAGAGAGATTGGGTTGCAATTGGGTTTTCTCTTGGGAGCTTAGTATACTCTGTTTTAGAGAGAGAGTGAGTAAAAAGCTTGAACTCCATTATGGGCTTGCTGTATGTCATGTTTTAGTAAGAGAAAACGTTGAAGAGAACCGATTTTTTGGTGCTCTTAGTGCCTTACTTTGAAGCTCTGTTTAAAGTGAGAAAGGGTTGTTGGAAATTTATATTTGAGCTCGATTTCACTTTGTAATATTCCCAAATCAGTAAGTCAAGTCTTGCGCCATTCTTCTATGGGTGTAGGTCACGATTCGTGATCGAACCACGTTAAATCTTTGTGCTCTGTGGATTGAATATTGCTGGATTTTTTATTTCATGTTATTGCTTTGATATTGTGTAGTTTCCATTGCTTGTTTATATTGATATGAATGCACAATAGTTGTGAATGTTATAAATCCTTGCTAATCCCAACAGAAAGTACACTATAATCTACCAACCCAACCTAATGGTAAAGTTGAAGTATTCGATGAAGCTTTATGCAACGCGCTTCATAAGGTAGTAGTCTCTAATGTAAAAAGAGACTGGCATGAAGGATTACTGAAAGTATTGTGCGCCAACAAGGCCACAACGAGGGGATCAATTGTGATTACTACACATGCCCTTATTTATGTTGGAGAATCGGTTTTACCCCTATAATTCAAAATACCCTCTTTACGCTTGATAGCATATGATAACACGTGGGAAGATGACAGGGCTACGATTCGCTTGGAAGAACTTGAAGCATTACATGAAAGGCGACTCTGTGCCAAGCAAAATATAGAAATATATCAAGCACAAATGGGTAATGCCTACGAAAAATTGCTCATTCAAGCAGGGTGAGCTTGTTCTTGCCCTAATACACTGCATCATATGCCTCTCTTGAAAGTAGCAACATCATATATTTATGTAATATTGCTTGCACTTTACACAATCATATTTGATCTATAGCTGGTGGTGATGATTGGCTCTCAATCATGTTTGATCTATAGCAGGTGGTGATGATTGGCTCTCAATCATATTTGATCTATAGCTGGTGGTGATGATTGGCTCTACAAGGAGTATGATAGGGATCTTGAACTTTGAACCAATTGAAGAAACAAATAATCACAAATTGCATAACAATGTAAAACCTTGCTCATGAAAATGATGGCGATGAATTGGGAGATTGTATTGCTAATGTACTTTGGGATGACTATTTTGCTTACAATTGAGCACAAATTAGCATAAAAATATATGATTGGTTGAAATTTTGAATTCCATGTTTCTCTTTTGTTTTGGATAATAATATTTTGTGGATTTTATTTTGGTCAATATAGAGATATAAGGTTAAGCTTTGCCCACGTTATTATAAAACTGGGATCATAATCTTTAAAATGGGCTAAATTAGTCATGGTTTATGGGTTATGGAACTGGTATTAAAGTCTCTTATTTACTATTGCATTGTTCATTATCCTCTCAATAGCCATGAAACAATTTAATTTTTTTCACATTATTTGTTTATCAAACCCATGAGAAAAGAGACTTAAAGATCAAGGTTGGTTAAACATGATATAATGAAAAACATAAAGAAAAGTCAGAATTTACTTGCAAAGCATCCAAACAAACATATCTAACTAATAAAATTTACTTCTAATATTTTTAACAGAATTCAAATACTCTACCAAAAATATAAAATAAGATGAACATATTTCTCATTGAAGATAATAAAAAAAAAAAATGATAAAGGATTTTTTATTTGACGTCCAAAGTGGGCCTTAGGACCCAAGGCAATCGGAGAGGAGATTTTACCACAAGCAAAAGCTGGAAAATATTAATTGAGTGTGTATCTCATGCTCATGAGGGACATAGTATACAACAACTCTCTCGGGAAAAGAGTAACTTTATGAATTTTTCTTTTTTTGAATTTTTATGATCCGTCTAAGTGTCATCAGATTAGGGGTGGGAATGGACCCGGACTAGACACGGGACCCGTCGTGTATACCCGACACCCTGGTGGGTCTTGGTCCAAAACTTGGACCCGAACACTATCCGGGGTCCAGGTCCGGGTCCGGATCCAACTGGACCCGACCTGTAGTTGTAAAATGTTAGAGATAAAATAGTTTACTTTAAGTCCTATTCATTTCAGTGTATTAAGGATCGTATATAATTAAAACTAATAGTCATATTTCATTATTAAACGACAAATCACATGGCTTGAAATCTAATAGCGGGTGATTGTGACCTTGTTGCCAATAATACGGGTATATGATGCTAAAAAGGGCGGCAAAATAAAAGAAAGAAAAGCATCCCATAGTGAGGATGACAATGGACCCGAGACCCGACAAGTATGGGTATGGGTCCAATTTTTCAAGTCCGGGTCCAAAACCTGGACCCGAATCTATTCGGGTCTGGGTCCAGGTCCAGCCGGACCCGACCCGTTGCCACCCCTACATCAGATGATCATTTTGAAGAAAAAAAATTAAATTTTAAATTCTTGAACACCTAGATCTTTCCCTTTGAAATTAGATGGTCTTGTTCAATCCTGGGATATTAATTTCTTTGAGGCACATAAAGCGACCTATATATTTATTTGCTCTTTAATGTTGGTTGCTAGGTTCTACATGTTAAATCCCCAACTTTTAAGAGCCGAAAACCATCAAGGGCGCCTTTCCTTTATTCTGAATTCCATCACCAGAGAGCACAAGCCTCCCATTTTCTCTTCACCACTCTTTGTAAACATTTTTGTTTGTAACACAATAGGCCCAAAGACACATTAAATGGTGCTCATCCCATGAAATTAATATTCTAAATATTCTCAATCAGATCGGGATTGGGAGATTCAAATTGAATTGATGGTACCAGCCCAAGTTTTAGTCCGAATAGAGAACCGGTCTAGTTTTGATAGACTTGGTTCTATCAAAGAAACAAGCGAGTATATCCGGGAATTAGGTGATCCGGACAAGCTGAATCCCCGAGTTCCAACCCCTTTTTATGATTTTTTCAATTACCCAACTTTCAAATTTAAAATTATTATCTAACCTTTCCTCTAACCGATTCTTGCTCTAGAAAAAACGGCTCAAAGCGGCCGTTCGGATTGGTGCAATGACTGATTTGGCCTCCTTGTCCCGGCTTTTAAACTATCAAACTATGATACGATAGAGAGAAATTGTGAAAGACAGCGAAACTAGAAAGCAAAACAACATGATAGAAGCTTGCATCGAAGAAAGAGTTCACATGACAGAGCATCTTCAATATCACTTAGATTACAATGTATTATTTATTCAAAGTGATCTTGGGTTGTTTGTTCAATATCACTTAGAGGTAAGAAGACAATGTATTATTGGGTTTGTTCAATATCACTTAGAGGTAAGAAGACAATCTGCCTCACGTGATTCTGCACAAATGATAACAATAAAAGTAATAAGTTATCTGAATCAAGAATAAGAGAGAGAGAGAGGGCTTTTAAAAAACTAAGGGGTTGGTTGCTTGAAAAATTTGGGCCATCCATAAATAATTAATAAAGGTTGCGGTTTTTATAAGGTTGCAACCTTAAACAATCCAATTAAAGCCCACTTTAAAATTTTATCATAACATATAATTTTGTTGTAAAAAATTCTTAGTATTATCTTTAAATTTATTTTCATACCTAATTAGAAAATTTTAAATTCCAAAAATGGTAAAAATCAAGACGATCTATAAATATATGAAAATCTTAAAAATGGACGGTCTAGATAATGTATTGCAAGATGCACTATTGTGGATTCAAAAACTTTGTTTTTTTCATCTTCATAGATCTTGATGTCGAGATGATTCATTAAAGGGTTTTTTCAATATTAAAACAACATTTCCGATAGATTTTGTAGGTGCATCGGTGATTCTACATTTTAACGTTGTAACCTTATATAAACCCTTTCCATAAATAAAAGGCCCTAATTAGGTGTTGGTCCCGCCTAAACAAGTTTTCAAGGTAGGTGGGCTGGAAACAGTCTTAACCATCGGCTTATGCACAAAGTGACCGCTCTTAAAATTCGAACCCTCGTGAGCCTTTTTACCGTTATACCAAATGACGGCCCCTTAATTCCACAAAATTTAGGCCATCAATAATTCCACAAAAACGTGTTACACAACAAGCTGTTTGCTTGGAAGCGGTCCAGCCACAGTCAAATCAGACAGCAAAAGAGCTGTCTGTAGGTGCCATATCCAAAAGAGGGGTGATCCAAACATGTCCAAATGGCTTGGATTACGTTGGATTAAGATGGATGTGGAGTTATGGTCTCTCCACCAAAGAGGTAAAATCAATTGTTTGAAAAAAAAAAAAAAAATACGATATTTTTTATTTAAAAATCTATTTATTTATTCCATGTTCTACATGTTAAAAAATTATATGTACCTAAAATTTGGTAGGTTGAAATATCTCAACCATTAAGATCTTGAATTTGAAAAAACTAAATAAATATTAACCTTTGAAGATGATCTATTTTGTATTATTTTTTAGACCATGCATTTCAATTTTTCAAGGATTATCCTTTAAAGCCTAAGGCGGCCACGGACCACTCACCAAATGCTTTCCGCATCATGTGAACCGGCAAAACTTGGGAAGCAGTAAACATTTATTTTCTATAAAAAGCGCCCTACCTAAATATTTACATCACTGAAAATCTCTCTTTCTTTTTATAAAGATACTTTGGGTTTACAGAAAATAATTTTCCATTAGGATACTCTTCTTTTAACATTACCTATTATTTTTGAGATATAGGACCGTAAGGACCATGGACCACTCACCAAATACTTTCCACATATCATGTTAACCAGCAAAAATTTGGGAATCAGTAAACATTTATTTCTGTATTGAATCTCTCTCTCTCTTTTTATAAAGATGCTCTCGGTTTTCAGAAAATATATGATTTCCATTGGGATACTCTTCTTTTAACATGACGTATTATTTTGAACTATAGAATCATTTTGATATCTTATTATTTTGGAGTTTGTACAATATTTTTAAAGGAACTTATTGGTGAAATTTTTGATGGAATTTTTTGTTAAATTAAGATTTTTAATTTACTGTTATTGTTAATTTGTTTATCTTTAAATCAAAATTCAATAATATTAAGTTAATAAAGAAATAAAGTTATAGAGAAGAAGATTTTTTTTAAAATTTTTTTTTAAAAAAAATATAAAATACAGATATTTATGATTTCCATTAAAAAAACTCGATTTTTTTACTCTCTTTTTGAGCCGGGCATGGGCTTAGTATGGAAGGACGTTTTCCCACTGGTTCAGGCCAGGCCCAAAAAATGAACATTTTGGGCTTTTTTGGGCCTTGCCTTGGCCAGTCCGGAGGCCATCACTCCACGGTTTAGGGTGTTTGTGAGCACGTGCGTGTATGTTAGTGTTCATGAGAAAGAGAGTCACTTGGTGCAGTCAGTGCTCTTAGAGATGGGGATGTTCAGCTTCACCCCGCACAGCCCCGGGAGTGCCGCAGCGTGATCGTCGTTGAGATTCAGGATGCCATTGGCGACTTCCTTGAGACATACACAGATAGACTGCCTCATGTCCCGGCTGTTAGCACCCGCATGCACATTCTGCACACCGATGCAACAGGGCGTGTTCGGGCTGTTCACATCAGCAGTCAGATAGCTGAGACATGGCGTGAGATCTCTAACCATTTCCTCCCTTATCATCTCTTGGCATTGAGGAGTTTGTTGAGCAATGCTAGAACCAAGCACAATGAGAGTAAAGAAGAGAACAACATTTTTCGCCATATTATCTTAATCAATCAAGCTGATAATTGTAGGTTTGGGGGTTCATAGCATATTGTTATATAGATTTGAGGCCAGGTGGTGTAAAATGGAATTAGGAGAGGGTGTGTTAGGAGGTGCAGTGAAACTTTCGTGCTTCGTGTTTTAGGACTGCTACACCAGAGCATGGAGTTCATGCTTGCTTCTTCCCTTTTTTCGACATTTTTTAGAGCATGTATACTAAACTTCCGAGCATATTTCTATTCACTCGACTTATTTGGAAGGAATGTTTTTAGAAAAGAGACCACACAACACTTACGAGCGAAAAAGGAACAAATAGAATCACAAATGTTTGAGGACAACTAAATTTAAGTACTTTGCTTATAGGAATAGGTACACAATGTGCTTCTGCAGGAGCACCAATCCCTTTAACAATGTTAACAAGAGACGTTTTGCAACATTAATTCATTTCGATTGACAATTGGTCTTTTGGGGCCATGCCACTGTAGGCCTGGAAACGGGCCAGGCTAAGGTTGGCCCGGGCCCGCTTGACCCAGTCTAGGCTCAAGAAGCCTTTGCCTTGGCCTTGCTCTGTGGGTCTTTCTTGTGGCCCATGCTGCCCTGGCCCGGCCCTGTGTGTCTTTGCTCCTGGCCGGTCTAGCCCGGCCCAGCTGGCCCATCCTCTCTCTCTCTCTCATACAAACTCTCTCTTACAGACCCCTACAAAAGTCCTAGAAGGAGCAACTCCATGATATGTGGTTTCCACCCTAAGAGAGAGACAATCTGAGCAATAATTACTCATCAAAAATTAAAGTAGCCACGATAATCTAAGCAATAATTGATGAGCTTCTAATTAATGAGCTTCAAATAAAAAATAAGTTATATGTGGATGTACACAAACAGTCTTGAGTACAAACCAAACCCTCGACGTGCTTTGGTTTTAAAAAACTCATGCGCAATACAAGAAAGAATAAGGTATCAAACTATATAATCATCATTTTAGCTTTCTTCTCGGGTACCAGACTACATAAAATTTCTAAAAATTTAATATTTCAATGTCTTGTTCTCTATTTACTGGTGGTTTTTTTAAGTGCCAGCAGCCAACCGCTCAAGCCCAATCTTATAAGGAAAGGTTTTTATAGTTCCTCTACAACATAGAAGATCTATGCTTTCCCTACCATCCAGCCGTCCAATTTTGATCGAGAGAGCCACTCACCGTTTGATCTTAGATCCGACGTCTCAAAGTATTTTATTTTTATTTTTCTTATGCAAATTTTATGAATATGAAATTTTGTATGTGCCATCTTCTCATTGGGGCGCACCTATAAAAAATATTAAAAATAATTTTTTCGATAAATATAATGACCAAAATACCCCCTTAAAATTTTTAGAGGTATTTTTGTCATTTTATTTTATTGGAAATATTGGTTTTATATTTTTCGCTAGTGCAAGTTTAATATAGGATTGGACGTCCAAAATTTGATTGTAAAATAGTTTATAGAAAAAAAATTAAAAATAAAATAGTGTAGAGACATGACAATGTGATTGGGGCAATCTTAACCCTCCATTCAAAATAGACGGTTGGATAAGGGGAAGTATACATGTTTTATACTGTAGGAGAAACATAGAAAGCTTGCCCATCTAATAAATCCTTTTAAAACAATATTTAACTAACTTTAACTTATAATAAGATCCAGTACTATCACAATACATAGTATTCCATCCAATATATATCAAATTTGACATTTTCTTAGTCATCTCACAAAGATTGGAGTCATAGCTCTTCATATCATCAATTAAAAGTATTTAGATCTTTGAAATCCTCTGAAAATATAAATTGGCAATAGGATATTTGATGTAGAGAGATTTGTTAAAATTTAGTGTTATTAATTTTCTTTTTTTTTTTGGAGTAAGAATTGCGTTAGGATAAATTAGGTGGGAGGATTTTTGTGCTTGAGTTTTTGTAGTGGTGTTAGTTGTCACACATAAATGCCTATTTTTTTATTTAGGAAATAGCTTATCTTTTAAAATAAATAGAAATTATATTTTATAATCTTTTAGAAAGAGAAGATAAAGATATAAGGAGAAAGAGATTTACGTGGGAGTTAGAGAGGAAGAGATAAGAGAGAGTTTATTTTTTGTGAGTTGTTTTATTTATTTATTTCTAAATATATTTAAAGGGAAGAGTTCCCCCATTGTAGAAAGGAAGAGATTGGAATTGAGTAAGGTTCATCTTATCTTTTTGGATGGATTCCCTTGCAAATCTTGTGAGAAGGTATATTCTCTCAATTTTTTATTTTATCTCTTTGCATCAATATATATAGATATATATATATATATATATATACAACATAAAATTATTTCTTTTTTTTTTTTGACAGAGATAAAAAATTATATTAGATCAAAAGGAAATTACAGAGTCATAGACATAAGTCTCAGATAAAAAAGTGCCCCCTTTAAACATGGAATCCGCCATCTCACTGGCATCCCTAAAGACATGTTCAAAAGAGGCAACTAAGGCAGAAGCATTATCACAGATTTCTAAGAGCAACGGCCGCAGCTCCCAAGGGCATTTGGTCTTCTTATTGACCCAATTGATGACATTAAGGGAGTCCCCTTCAATAATAAAAAGATTACCAAGATTCCGAGCTACTAGAAGCTGAATCCCATGAAATAAGGCCCCTATTTCTGTAAAATTAGTAGTACACTTACCAAGTAGTACTCTCATTGTGCTTGGTTCTAGCATTGCTCAACAAACTCCTCAATGCCAAGAGATGATAAGGGAGGAAATGGTTAGAGATCTCACGCCATGTCTCAGCTATCTGACTGCTGATGTGAACAGCCCGGACACGCCCTGTTGCATCGGTGTGCAGAATGTGCATGCGGGTGCTAACAGCCGGGACATGAGGCAGTCTATCTGTGTATGTCTCAAGGAAGTCGCCAATGGCATCCTGAATCTCAACGACGATCACGCTGCGGCACTCCCGGGGCTGTGCGGGGTGAAGCTGAACATCCCCATCTCTAAGAGCACTGACTGCACCAAGTGACTCTCTTTCTCATGAACACTAACATACACGCACGTGCTCACAAACACCCTAAACCGTGGAGTGATGGCCTCCGGACTGGCCAAGGCAAGGCCCAAAAAAGCCCAAAATGTTCATTTTTTGGGCCTGGCCTGAACCAGTGGGAAAACGTCCTTCCATACTAAGCCCATGCCCGGCTCAAAAAGAGAGTAAAAAAATCGAGTTTTTTTAATGGAAATCATAAATATCTGTATTTTATATTTTTTTTTAAAAAAAAAATTTTAAAAAAAATCTTCTTCTCTATAACTTTATTTCTTTATTAACTTAATATTATTGAATTTTGATTTAAAGATAAACAAATTAACAATAACAGTAAATTAAAAATCTTAATTTAACAAAAAATTCCATCAAAAATTTCACCAATAAGTTCCTTTAAAAATATTGTACAAACTCCAAAATAATAAGATATCAAAATGATTCTATAGTTCAAAATAATACGTCATGTTAAAAGAAGAGTATCCCAATGGAAATCATATATTTTCTGAAAACCGAGAGCATCTTTATAAAAAGAGAGAGAGAGATTCAATACAGAAAATAAATGTTTACTGATTCCCAATTTTTGCTGGTTAACATGATATGTGGAAAGTATTTGGTGAGTGGTCCATGGTCCTTACGGTCCTATATCTCAAAAATAATAGGTAATGTTAAAAGAAGAGTATCCTAATGGAAAATTATTTTCTGTAAACCCAAAGTATCTTTATAAAAAGAAAGAGAGATTTTCAGTGATGTAAATATTTAGGTAGGGCGCTTTTTATAGAAAATAAATGTTTACTGCTTCCCAAGTTTTGCCGGTTCACATGATGCGGAAAGCATTTGGTGAGTGGTCCGTGGCCGCCTTAGGCTTTAAAGGATAATCCTTGAAAAATTGAAATGCATGGTCTAAAAAATAATACAAAATAGATCATCTTCAAAGGTTAATATTTATTTAGTTTTTTCAAATTCAAGATCTTAATGGTTGAGATATTCAACCTACCAAATTTTAGGTACATATAATTTTTTAACATGTAGAACATGGAATAAATAAATAGATTTTTAAATAAAAAATATCGTATTTTTTTTTTTTTTTCAAACAATTGATTTTACCTCTTTGGTGGAGAGACCATAACTCCACATCCATCTTAATCCAACGTAATCCAAGCCATTTGGACATGTTTGGATCACCCCTCTTTTGGATATGGCACCTACAGACAGCTCTTTTGCTGTCTGATTTGACTGTGGCTGGACCGCTTCCAAGCAAACAGCTTGTTGTGTAACACGTTTTTGTGGAATTATTGATGGCCTAAATTTTGTGGAATTAAGGGGCCGTCATTTGGTATAACGGTAAAAAGGCTCACGAGGGTTCGAATTTTAAGAGCGGTCACTTTGTGCATAAGCCGATGGTTAAGACTGTTTCCAGCCCACCTACCTTGAAAACTTGTTTAGGCGGGACCAACACCTAATTAGGGCCTTTTATTTATGGAAAGGGTTTATATAAGGTTACAACGTTAAAATGTAGAATCACCGATGCACCTACAAAATCTATCGGAAATGTTGTTTTAATATTGAAAAAACCCTTTAATGAATCATCTCGACATCAAGATCTATGAAGATGAAAAAAACAAAGTTTTTGAATCCACAATAGTGCATCTTGCAATACATTATCTAGACCGTCCATTTTTAAGATTTTCATATATTTATAGATCGTCTTGATTTTTACCATTTTTGGAATTTAAAATTTTCTAATTAGGTATGAAAATAAATTTAAAGATAATACTAAGAATTTTTTACAACAAAATTATATGTTATGATAAAATTTTAAAGTGGGCTTTAATTGGATTGTTTAAGGTTGCAACCTTATAAAAACCGCAACCTTTATTAATTATTTATGGATGGCCCAAATTTTTCAAGCAACCAACCCCTTAGTTTTTTAAAAGCCCCCTCTCTCTCTCTCTTATTCTTGATTCAGATAACTTATTACTTTTATTGTTATCATTTGTGCAGAATCACGTGAGGCAGATTGTCTTCTTACCTCTAAGTGATATTGAACAAACCCAATAATACTTTGTCTTCTTACCTCTAAGTGATATTGAACAAACAACCCAAAATCACTTTGAATAAATAATACATTGTAATCTAAGTGATATTGAAGATGCTCTGTCATGTGAACTCTTTCTTCGATGCAAGCTTCTATCATGTTGTTTTGCTTTCTAGTTTCGCTGTCTTTCACAATTTCTCTCTATCATATCATAGTTTGATAGTTTAAAAGCCGGGACAAGGAGGCCAAATCAGTCATTGCACCAATCCGAACGGCCGCTTTGAGCCGTTTTTTCTAGAGCAAGAATCGGTTAGAGGAAAGGTTAGATAATAATTTTAAATTTGAAATTTGGGTAATTGAAAAAATAATAAAAAGGGGTTGGAACTCGGGGATTCAGCTTGTCCGTATCACCTAATTCCCGGATATACTCGCTTGTTTCTTTAATAGAACCAAGTCTATCAAAACTAGACCGGTTCTCTATTCGGACTAAAACTTGGGCTGGTACCATCAATTCAATTTGAATCTCCCAATCCCGATCTGATTGAGAATATTTAGAATATTAATTTCATGGGATGAGCACCATTTAATGCGTCTTTGGGCCTATTGTGTTACAAACAAAAATGTTTACAAAGAGTGGTGAAGGGAAAATGGGAGGCTTGTGCTCTCTGGTGATGGAATTCAGAATAAAGGAAAGGCGCCCTTGATGGTTTTCGGATCTTAAAAGTTGGGGATTTAACATGTAGAACCTAGCAACCAACATTAAAGAGCAAATAAATATATAGGTCGCTTTATGTGCCTCAAAGAAATTAATATACCAGGATTGAACAAGACCATCTAATTTCAAAGGGAAAGATCTAGGTATTCAAGAATTTAAAATTTAATTTTTTTTCTTCAAAATGATCATCTGATGTAGGGGTGGCAACGGGTAGGGTCCGGCTGGACCTGGACCCAGACCCGAATAGATTCGGGTCCAGGTTTTGGACCCGGACTTGAAAAATTGGACCCATACCCGTACTTGTCGGGTCTCGGGTCCATTGTCATCGTCACTATGGGATGCTTTTTTTTCATTTATTTTGCCGCCCTTTTTAGCATCATATACTTGTATTATTGGCAACAAGGTCACAATCACCCGCTATTAGATTTCAAGCCATGTGATTTATCGTTTAATAATAAAATATGACTATTAGTTTTAATTATATACGATCCTTAATACACTGAAATGAATAGGACTTAAAGTAAACTATTTTATCTCCAACATTTTACAACTACAGGTCGGGTCCAATTGGATCCGGACACAGACCTGGACCCCGGATAGTGTCCGGGTCCAAGTTTTGGACCAAGACCCGCCAGGTCCAAATGCTAGACCCATACCCGACCCGTGTCGGGTATACACGACGGGTCCCGTGTCTAGTCCGGGTCCATTCCCACCCCTAATCTGATGACACTTAGATGGATCCTAAAAATTCAGAAAAAGAAAAATTCATAAAGTTACTCTTTTCCCGAGAGAGTTGTTGTATACTATGTCCCTCATGAGCATGAGATACACACTCAATTAATATTTTCCAGCTTTTGCTTGTGGTAAAATCTCCTCTCCGATTGCCTTGGGTCCTAAGGCCCACTTTGGACGTCAAATAAAAAATCCTTCATCATTTTTTTTTTTTTATTATCTTCAATGAGAAATATGTTCATCTTATTTTATATTTTTGGTAGAGTATTTGAATCCTGTTAAAAATATTAGAAGTAAATTTTATTAGTTAGATATTGTTTGGATGCTTTGCAAGTAAATTCTGACTTCATATTTTTTTTCTTTATGTTTTTCATTATATCATGTTTAACCAACCTTGATCTTTAAGTCTCTTTTCTCATGGGTTTGATAAACAAATAATGTGGAAAAAATTAAATTGTTTCATGGCTATTGAGAGGATAATGAACAATGCAATAGTAAATAAGAGACTTTAATACCAGTTCCATAACCCATAAACCATGACTAATTTAGCCCATTTTAAAGATTATGATCCCAGTTTTATAATAACGTGGGCAAAGCTTAACCTTATATCTCTATATTGACCAAAATAAAATCTACAAAATATTATTATCCAAAACAAAACAGAAACATGGAATTCAAAATTTCAACCAATCATATATTTTTATGCTAATTTGTGCTCAATTGTAAGCAAAATAGTCATCCCAAAGTACATTAGCAATACAATCTCCCAATTCATCGCCATCATTTTTATGAGCAAGGGTTTACATTGTTATGCAATTTGTGATTATTTGTTTCTTCAATTGGTTCAAAGTTCAAGATCCCTATCATACTCCTTGTAAAGCCAATCATCACCACCAGCTATAGATCAAATATGATTGAGAGCCAATCATCACCACCAGCTATAGATCAAATATGATTGTGTAAAGTGCAAGCAATATTACATAAATATATGATGTTGCTACTTTCAAGAGAGGCAACCATTTCTTCAACACAACAAATGCACATTCACATTTAGGCTGAAATTTCCCATGTGGTTTCTTAGGGCATATGATGCAATGTATTAGGGCAAGAACAAGCTCACCCTGCTTGAATGAGCAATTTTTCGTAGGCATTACCCATTTGTGCTTGATATATTTCTATATTTTGCTTGGCACAGAGTCGCCTTTCATGTAATGCTTCAAGTTCTTCCAAGCGAATTGTAGCCCTGCCATCTTCCCACGTGTTATCATATGCTATCACGCGTAAAGAGGGTATTTTGAATTATAGGGGTAAAACCGATTCTCCAACATAAATAAGGGCATGTGTAGTAATCACAATTGATCCCCTCGTTGTGGTCTTGTTGGCGCACAATACTTTCGGTAATCCTTCATTCCAGTCTCTTTTTACATTAGAGACTACTACCTTATGAAGCGCGTTGCATAAAGCTTCATCGAATACTTCAACTTTACCATTAGGTTGGGGTTGGTAGATTCTAGAGTACTTTCTGTTGGGATTAGAAAGGATTTATAACATTCACAACTATTGTGCATTCATAACAATATAAACAAGCAATGGAAATTACACAATATCAAAGCAATAACATGAAATGAAAAATCCAGCAATATTCAATCCACAGAGCACAAAGATTTAACGTGGTTCGATCACAAATCGTGACCTACATCCATAGGAGAATGGCGCAAGACTTGACTTACTGATTTGGGAATATTACAAAGTGAAATCGAGCTCAAATATCAGTTTCCAACAACCCTTTCTCACTTTAAACAGAGCTTCAAAGTAAGGCACTAAGAGCACCAAAAAATCGGTTCTCTTCAACGTTTTCTCTTACTAAAACATGACATACAGCAAGCCCATAATGGAGTTCAAGCTTTTTACTCACTCTCTCTCTAAAATAGAGTATACTAAGCTCCCAAGAGAAAACCCAATTGCAACCAATCTCTCTATCTTTTTCTCACTCTTTCTCTCTCTAAACAAAAGGGTTTTAGTCCCTTTAAAAGAGTAAATTTCTTATAACACCACAACCATTGGAATAGATGTAATCCAATGGCCCAAAATAAAAGAGAGAAAAGTTAAATAAAACTCCCACATGTACGATTTGTTTTTACACATGTAACAATCTCCCACTTGAAGACAAATCACATAAGTCTTTGAAATAATCACCAATTCACCACTCTCCATCCACCCGAGGTTACGTCTCCTCCAACCCCGAAAGACTTCTACACGTCGTATTCTTTTCAGTTGAGACAACATTTGTCAACATATCAGCAAGGTTCTTCTCAGTATGAATCTCGTCCATTTGTAAATCTGCGCTCGAGGGCCAACCGAATAAAATGATATCCAACCTCTATATGCTTTATCTTGGAATGATACGATGTATTCTTAGCCAGATGAATATCACTCTGGTTATCACAATGCACAATATATTTATCTTGTTTCACCCCAAACTGGCTAAGTAACATTCACAACCAAATCATTTGCTTCGCTGCCTCAGTCAATGACACATACTCAGCTTCAGTTGATGACAAGGGAACAATATCCTGCAACCTTGACATCCACCTGACTGCACCACCACCAACATTGAAAATAAATCAAGTGGTAGACCTTCTAGTATCACGGCGTCCTGCATAATCTTCATCTATAAAACCAACAACTTCTAATGATGAATTTATAAAACACAAGCATACATTTCATGTCCACTTCAAATACCGAAGAATCCACTTAACTGTTTGTCAAAGGTCCCAACCTGGATTAGACATAAATCTGGAAACAACTCCCACTTCATGGGTAATGTCTGGTTTAGTACAAACCATTGCATACATTAAACTACCCACTACAGAAATATATGAAACATTCTTTATCTTTTTTTTATATACCTCATTCATTGGAGAGTCCCTTTTAGACAACTTGAAAAATGCCGTTAATGGCGTATAAACAGGTTTACAGTCAATCATATTAAAGTACTAAAGAACATTAGAAAATATATTCAGATTAACTTAACCAAAGCTTACCTTGCTTTCTGTCTCTATGGATGTGTATGCCCACAATCTTCTTGACTGGTCCAAGATCCTTGGTGGCAGAATTCTTGGACATATCAAGCTTTAAACTCTTGGTTTCACACAAATCATTGCTAGCAACATGCATATCATCAACATAAAACAACAAAACAGTAAAAGAATCATATGCTGAACCCTTGAAGTACACACAATGATCAAAATCGCATTTAGAAAAACCTTCACGCAGAATAAAACTGTCAAATTTCTTATACCATTGCCTAGATGCTTCTTTCAAACCATACAATCCCTTTTTCAACTTGAAAACTAAGTTATGATTGGTTTTGTTCTCAAAACATTCAGGTTGACATTATTGGAGAGTCCCTATAAGGAACATTCTTCATCTTATTTCTATTTACCTCATTCATTGGAGAGTTCCTTTTAGACAACTTGAAATGTGCAGCGAATGGCGTAGAAACATATTTACAATCAATCATATTGAAGCACTCAAGAACTTTAAAAATATATTCAGATTGACTTAACTTAAGCTTATCTTGTTTTCTGTCTTTATGGATGTACGTGCCCAAAATCTTCTTGACTGGTCCATGATCCTTGGCGGCAAAATGCTTAGACATATCAAGCTTTAAATGCTTGGTTTCACACAGATCGTTGCTAGCAACAAGCATATCATTAACATAAAACAACAAAACAATAAAAGAATCATATGCTGAACCGTTGAAGTACACACAATGATCAAAATCACATTTAGAATAACCTTTACGCAGCATATAACTTTCAAATTTCTTATACCATTGCCTAGATGCTTGTTTCAAACCATACAATCTCTTTTTCAACTTGCAAACTAAGTTATGATTGGTTTTGTTCTCAAAACCTTCAGATTGACGCATATAAATTTCTTCATCAATATTACCATGCAAGAAGATAGTTTTAATATCAAGTAGTTCTAGCTCCAAATTCAAGTTAGCAACCAAAGATAAAACAACTCTAATAGACCTATGCTTAACAACAAAAGCAAAAATTTCATTAAAATCGACACCTGGTTTTGTCCATAATCTTTCACCAAGAGTCTGGCTTTATATCGCAAAAGACCATTTGCCTCCCAATTAATAACATATACCCACCTATTCTTCAACACTTTATTCCCATGTGGAAGTTCCACTAACTCCCACTTGTCATTCTTATGCAAAGCATCAATATCTTCCTCCATTGCTTTATGCCACATTTCAGCATTAGGGTAATAAATAGCATCCTGAAAAGGCTCAGGTTTACCATTATCAGTATACAAAACATAATATAAGGAAGAAAAAAACCTTTGTGTGGGCTTGTGAAGGCGTGTGGATCTTTTCAATTCTGGCTCAAGTGTAACAAGTAGTCCTTCTTCATCTTGAACTAATTCAGTATCATCCACTTAACTAGCATCACCTACATCAAAATTGTTTTGAGTTTGAGCTTGACTCTCTTTCACTTACCGAGGTAAAACAATGGGATTTGGTTCATGTATATCCACAATAAGTCTTTCTTGTTTCGGCTTTTCCTGCTTCTTTTCAACAAACGTTATATTCTCATTAAAGAGAACATCCCTACTTTTGATACTTTTCTTTGCAATAGGATCCCAAATTCTAAAGCCCCTATCATCACCACCATATACAAGAGAAACACATCTTCTTGACTTGACATCCAGCTTGACTCTACTTTCACTGGGCACTTGAACATATCCTTCATACCCAAATGTTCTCAAGTATTCATATGACACACTTTTAGCTCTCCATAGAATTTCGAGTATTTCACCATTCAAAGGTGCATTGGAAGATCTATTAATCAAACATACAGTTGTACTAGCAATTTCTGCCTAAAATTGCTTACCAAGACCAGATTGTGATAACATGTTTTTTTCTCTTTCAATGATTGTCCTATTCATCATCTTCATTTTGTTGTGATATCCCCAGAACATTCCTTACTCTGTGAATGCCATTATCTTTACAAAAAGTATCAAAAGTATTCGAGCAATATTTACCACCATTATCAGTTTGCAAGCATTTTATAAATCTCTCTGTTTCTTTTTCAACCTTGGCTTTAAAAACTTTGAAAACTTCAAAAACTTGATCCTTAGATGCCAATGGATAAATAATAATCTAAGAACATGACAAAATAAAAAACACCATCAAGAGATTTAACACTAACAGAGCCATAAACATCAGAATAAATAAATTCTAATGCTTTACTTTTTCTATGAGGTTCATTTCTTTTAAAATTAAGTCTACGCTGCTTACTCATAGCACAATGATCACAAAAATCAAGAAAGAAATGCTTAGAAATAGGATTAAGATTTTGAGTTTGCAATACGTTCATACCATGCTCACTGAGATGACCCAAACCGCTATGCCAAATGTGCATATCCTCATGCTTACTAACTACAACAACGATCTTCTTTGTAGCATCATTCCTTTGAGTTGTGCCATGAATAGTTTAGAGACTCCCATCTTTTTGCCTTTTCAACATTGTCATACAACCTCATGAAATTTTCTATTATCTATTTCCAAAAGTCACTATGAAACTAGAGTCATCTAATTGCCCGACTGAAATGAAATTTTTCTTCAACTCAGGAATATGCATCACATTTCTCAATGTGTACTTCTTTCCATCTGATTGCTTCATAACAACATTTTCAATACCCAACATTTTGCAAGCTCGATCATTACCAAGATAAACCAAGCCACCATCCACATCAGTGTAAGATGAAAAATATGACCTTTTTGGGTAAACACGTAATGAAGAACCAGTGTCTAAAACCTAAATATCGGCAATAGACAATGCTGTGCTTGCAACACTAAAAGTGACCTCAACTCCAATATCTGAAACTGTACTTGTTTCGGCATGGCTATCCTTGCCCTTGGTCTTTTGCATATTCTTTAAAGAATAATAATCTTTCCTTGTGCGACCAGGTTCTTGCAATACCAACAAATAACCTTCTTGCCCTGTGACTTGGACCTGCCTATGCTATGAGATTTGCCCTTATTAAATCCATAGGGTTGGTCTCTATATTGTGTTTTTCCTCTATCTCTTACTGCCAATGCTTCATTTGATTCGGCATGTATTTTGGTGGATGCCTTTCTAATCTCTTCATTTAACAACGAAGCTACAACATCTTTTAAATAAAACTTGTTATCCACTGTATTAGTCATAGTAGTAACCAAGGTATCCCAACTAACAGGCAAAGAACTCAGCAAAAGCAAAGATAACACTAATTTATCCAAATTCACTTTCAAAGACCTTAATTGTGTAAAAAATTAAATTCACTCACATACGACCTAATTGGACCACCTTCTTTTATTTTCAAAGAAATAATTTTTTCATCGCATGTATTTTATTTGCACCAGAGGGTTGCTCAAAATATTGCCAAAGCTCTGTAAATGTTTTATATTGACAAACATCAAATAAAAATTGACGGTGAAATACATGGTCTAATAGCTGCCAAACATTTTCAATCAAGAACATTCCATTCCCAATCTTCCATTCCAACATGCATGGCCCCCCTACTTCGAAGTGGCCGATCTAATTATTTTTTGACAAAATAATCTTCTATCATCATTTTCCATATTGGCCAATTACTTTGATTTAATTTTTCAAATTCCATTACCCTTTCCATTTTCAAGAAAAAAACAATAAATAACCACAATAGCAAAAATACCATTTCTTCACAGACACAGTGAAAAAAAAACCATAAGCTCTGATACCAGTTGTTGAGAACGATTGGTGAAAAATCAGCAACGATTTATAACATTCATAGCTATTGTGCATTCATATCAATATAAACAATCAATGGAAACTATACAATATCAAAGCAAGAACATGGAATAAAAAATCTCGCAACATTAAATCCACAGAGCACAATATTTAACGTGATTTGATCACAAATCATGACCTACATCCATGATAGAATGACACGAGACTTCATTTACTGATTTGGGAAGATTACAAAGTGAAATCGAACTCAAAATATCAATTTCCAACAGCCCTTTCTCACTCTAAACAAAACTCCAAAACAAAGCACTAAAAACATCCAAAAATGAGTTTTTTTTAACACTTTCTCCCACTAAACCATGGTATACAGCAAACCCACAATGTATAGTTCAAGCGTTTTGCTCAATTTTTCTCTCTAAACAGAGCGTACTGAGCCCTCAAGAGAAAACCTAATTGCAGCCCAATTTCTCTATCGTTTTCTCACTCTTTCTCTATCTAAACAAAAGGGTTTTAATCATTTCAAAAGAGTAAAGTTCTTATAATAGCACAACCATTGGATTATAAAATATTTTTAATCTTTTCAAAAGAGTAAAGTTCCTACAACACCACAACCATTGGATTAGATGCAATCCAATGGCCCAAAAAAAAAAAAAAAGTCAAATAAAACTCCCTTATGTGTGATTTTTTTTCACACATATACTCATCAGATGGAATTCTTACTAAAGTTTGGTGATATTCTAATTTTTGAACTTTGGTGATATTCTAATTTTTAAACAGATAGCCATTATCTTGGGCCGTTGTGTGAAAATGTAGTCTTATGTATTGTATGTAATCTACAAAATGCTATCACCACTCAATTTCCTCTACCTATGTGCAAGCAATGTATTGCACAAGCAGAGTTTGTGGAGTAGCTGAGGCAGTAGTGGGGATTAACAAGGGTGTGGCTTACACTCCATCTTCTAATTTTTGAAGTGGACACAAAGACGATTACCTCAACCGGAATGTCAGAAATTTCATCATCCTCTTGTGCCTCACGGCCGGACATCATGCGAACTTGGGGCCGATGACTTTTCTCCGCACCTTCTATCCAAAATTACTTGGTTTTGCAGCATTTTCAATCATGGACAACAAGGAAATCCCATAAGTTTTCAACCATTTCTCTTGGTTAAGGCCAATCCCTTACTAACAAAACGGGACATGCGTGTTGTTGGGTGTTTATAATGTTAGACAACTCAACTTCCTAAGCTATCCGACACTAAAAATATCATACTTATTATAAGTAATTGCTATTAATTATATTCTTACTATAGTAGAATTTAATTAGTATAATAGAATATATTTTATATTAAGAAATGTTTAATAGATAGAAACATTAAACTATTAGAATATTTCTTCTAATATAAGAATAAGAATTTCAATTCTATCACTTTAGATAGTTAATTTATTTTTAATAGATTTTTATTTATGTTTTATTCTATTTTTATTTTTCTAAATTTAGAATTAGAAATAAAGATATATATATATATATATATATATATTGAAAACTCTTCCCAACACCTATAGGCGAAAATGAACAGTGATTTCGCCTAGCCTCATCACCATCCAAACTTCATCGAACGATTACAGTTGTGTACATCTTAGTGAGACGCATCCAATAAAAATATGAAAAAAATAATTGAAAAAATATAAATTGACAAAAACACCCTTGTAAATTTATTTTTTTATGGAAAATTATTCCCAAACAGTTATGACGCCTCCCCTCATCACCGTCTGAAATTCATCGCACGGTCACGATTGTCCGATAATTTTTTAATTTTTATTTTTTTACAAATTGAAATGACCTAATATATAGAGGGTATGTACATCTTAGTGAGACACAACTAATAAAAATATAAAAAAGTAATTCGTAAAAAAAAATTGATCAAAATACCCCCAAAAAGTTTTGGGGGTATTTGGTCAATTGTTTTCATGTAAAATATTTATTTGATTTTTTTCATAGATTCACATTTATTTGATGAACAAATGATCCAAATTTTAAGACATTCCGATTTGTATAAATAAAATGAAAAATAAAAAATAAAATACTACTGGACAATAGTGACCGTGCGATGAACGTTGGACGGTGATGAGGGTAGGCAAAATCACTGTTCATTTTTCGCCTATAGGCGTTTTTGTAGTATCTTCCATATATATATATATATATATATATATATATATATA
>NW_006499431.1:152136-165864 GCF_000471905.2 Amborella trichopoda
ACTGTGCCGGAACCCGAGTACAGTGAAAAATGAGTAAGGGCTAGCTAGGGCATTCCCCAATAGCGACGCGCCGCACGTCGCCTGGTTACAGTGAAAAATAGGGAAGGGTTCTTGCGACATTCTAGACGAGCGCAGGTAAAAAAGCTCTTCTAAAAGAATAGGATATGTCTAGGCACATGGAATGTAAGAATGCTTACAGGTAAAAGTATAATGGATGAAATGAGATGAAGGATAATGAACATAGCCTGTCTACAGGAAACCAAAACGAGAGAAGGCTAAAGAAATAGATGGATATAAACTTTGGTATACAGGAAAGTATAGTACTAGAAATGGCGAAGGCATAATAGTAGACAAAGATTTACAAGATAAAGTAGTTAATGTCAACAAAATAGGTGATAGACTCCTACTAATTAAACTTGTATTAGGGGAAGAGACAATTTTGGGAGGACGTCCATGACATACCAAATGGAGAGAGAACCTTTTTAAGAAGGGACTTAAATAGTGATGTGGAGTATGAAGGGGTACATGGGGGATATGGGTTTGGTGAAATAAATGAGATGAGTGGGACAATTCTAGATTTTGCTATGGCCTACGACTTAGCAATAGCAAACACTTACTTTAAAACGTGAAATGAACATTTAATAACCTATAAAAGTGGATCATATAAAAGCCAGATAGACTTCTTCCAAGTTAAGAATGAAGATCAACCATAATGTAAAGACTGCAAGGTTATCCCAAGAGAGAGTTTGACTACCCAATATAGATTCGTGATTATGCGCGTTTATATAACGACATAGAAGATCAAGGGTGAAATTAATAGGTATCCAAGAACTAGGTCGTGGAATTTACAAAATGAGAAAATAGACTTATTTAGGAATAAATTAGTCAAAGAAGGAAAATGGAACTCCAAACATGACGTAAATGTTAAACTTAAGGCATATGATAATCTATACAGTAAATTGGGAACAAGAAAAGGTGAAAAAGATGTCTTCAAATTAGCAAAACTAAGCAAGAAAAAGTATATGGATCTATACCATATTAAATGTATTAGAGTGAGGATCAAAAGGTCTTGGTAAAGAGGTAAACAATTGGTGGAGAGTTTATTTTCAAAAATTATTACATGACAAACACAATGGGAACATAACGGTAGAAGGAACCGTTGGCATAAAAGAGGACGGAGGTCATAGATACATTCAAAGAATTAGGATATCAAAAGTGAAGGAAATTTTGAAAAGAATGAAGAAAAAAAAGTAATGCAGTTAAAGTTATCGTGCTCGATTATCTGGAGCGATCAAATTGCTATCAAAAGAAGAAGAAATAAAAATGATTTTATTTAAATTTTTATTTTTCTTTTAGAGTCCATTTGAAGGGAGTCTATTTATTTAAATTTCAAATAATAATTTTTTTTTTTTGTGTTGGGGTCTGTGCTTAAAAAGTTGAAACAATCCTTTGTCACAATAGGAAAAATCACATAAATCTATGGGGCACCAATAATGACAATAGAATCCTAACTAGACTCAAAGACCAGACAATCACCTATTCATGAATCTTCTCTCGCAAGACAACTTCATGAACTCTCTCCCCACTAAAGATGCCTATCACACTATCTCCATACGCCCAAAAGGCTTTCATAACAAGTAATTGCACTAACAAACAAGCCGTCCCCAAGAGCACAATGGAGCATAACATCAAACAAGCCACTAATCAGAGAGTCTCCCAAGCCAATCTACAAAAATTTAAGATGAATGACCACATCATCATACCAAAGGAACAATGAGTCAATCAGCCCAGTAAGTGTTCTAGTGATTCATTCTCCCCCTAACAACCATTAACATGTTTGCTACCCACAACATAGTTAGCAAGTCAGGGAATATCAATATATCGGCTCACATAAAGTTGAAAATAAATCGGTTTTATTGTAAAAAGTCTGATGTAAAAATCAGGTCAAAAATACTGATCAAAAAAATACTTTATGTAAAAATGTCGCAAATACATGGGATTAAGCTCAAAAAATCAAAGTGAAAAAAACATATAAGTTTAAAAATTTTAAAATTTTAAAGTTCTAAAAAATAAAAAATATGCCAAAGTCAGCAATAAGTAATCCACCCATGAAAACATTACTAAAATAATATAATAAAGTCAATCAATTTAGATGTCTCATGACTCTCATCCCATCATCCGAAATTAAATACAAAATTCTTTAAATTGATTCAAAATTAAACATAATGCATGGTAGAGTCATCAGAATTAATAGAAAAGTTAGGAGTTTGGGAAGGTGAAACCCCCAAGTCATGTATCAATGCATTATCATCATCACAATCATCATATATGGAGGTGTCTTCATTTTCCGTCTCTTTGAAAATCTCTTCTGGCAATGAACCAAGCTTTTTTTTGGGTAAGTGGCAATGAACCAAGTTGTTCCAGACTAATTGCGTTACAATCTTGCTTTTCATTTCACGACAAGCAATCATCATCTTCGAGTTCACTCTTATGTAAACCAATTTGGTTAATATAGTTGGTGTCAATTTATTCTATTTTTTGGTTTGTGTCGCCTCAAAAGCATTCTAATTTCTCTTGCACGCTGATGAGCTACATGGTTGGCTCAAAATTTGAATAGCAACCATTCCTTCCCACTAGACTCCTACATAATGAGAAATTTTTTAGCCACAATTCAAGATACAATTAAAAGTGAAATAAAATTTATTTTTTAAATACACTAAAAAGCCTAATAATACAAGAAGATAGTTACAAGGAAAAGCTATTGACAATAATTCCATTGCAACATCATCAAATACATTTAGATCCTACGTATGGTACTTCAACAACTCTGAAAGAATACATTTTTATGCTCTTACTAGATCATTGTATCTGAAATCAAGGCAATATCAGCCTTCATTTCAGGATTATCAAGTTTAACAAACCCACCACACATTAAAGATGGATTAAAAAGTGCAGCAACAGCACGATTGGGGTGAATGATATTTTCTCTTCTCTTTTCAAAATTCTTTAACAATTCAAGATATCTAGATTCATTGCCATTACAAGTCCTCTTTAGTGCTTCCCTTGCCCTTTGTCTTGCTTCATATAAGAATCCTATACTTGACCCATCACTATCAACCAAACAAAGCTCTTGATAAGAGGCTCTAATGTGGTGATTGTATCTATCGCATCATTCCAAGATTTGGAGCTTTGAATTATATTTGTGATTTTTTTGCCATTTTCACTCTTGCTATAACTCATAGCTCTCCACTTAGATGATACAAATATCAATCTCGAAGCCTGTTCTACTTGCAATAAAGATTGAACCATCAAAAAGTTAGTGGCTAATCTAGTTATACCATACATTTTCAAATCCCATCCATTTGTGTGCTTTTTCATTAAATCTAAAATAATGATATGCTAACACAAAAAAATCCACTATCAACTTAGCATCATTAATGACACCTTTTACCTAAGTGACATCCTCATCAATATCTTGTAGAAGCAAATCTAACCCCATAGGTAGCACACCGTGTTTTATAAATATGAGGGAGTTTCGATTCTATTATATCACCAACAAGTACATAATTTGATCCATTGTCAGTGATTAAGTTCAACAATATTTTGTAGCCCTAACTCCTCAATAACTTTAAAAATCATCTTTTCAATAAATAATCTAGTTTTTCATTGCTCAGATACCTCAAATGCATTTATAAAAACTAACCCCTTTGGACAAGAAGCAACACAATTGAGGAATGACCGATTTTTTATATCCGACTAGAGATCTGACATCAAAGTGCATCCTAATTGAACCCATGACTCATTTATTGAAGTTACATATGCATCAATTTATGTCCTAAATTCTTGTACCAATTTAGTGCGAAGAGATGAATAACTTGGCAATGTGTAACCAACACTAAAATTGATACATGCATTTATCACAGTAACAAATGATTGTGCATCGATAACATTAAATGCAACATTATTTATGATAAATGCACAGGCAACTTCTTTGTCAATAAATGCACAGCCTCTCTCTCTGTGACTAAAATCTTGCCCTCAAGTACTTGATGATGTACAAGCTTTGGCTGTATGAGCGACACATGAGGAATCTTTTAAGCCCCCAAAGAAGAAGAACAAAATTACATCATATGCTCAAAATGTTGATCAAAGTTCGATAAGCGTAGGTAATTCTAATGCATCACTTGGTACCTCTACTACCAATTCTCATTTGCAACTGCATGTAACAATTTTGATGATGGTTACGCATTCACAAGGTACTCATCTCTTCGCACTAAATTGGTACAAGAACTTAGGATGGAAATTGATGCATTTGTAACTTCAATAAAAGAGCCATGGGTTCAATCAGGATGCAGTTTGATATCAGACCTCTAGTCGGATACCTCAATGTTGTTGCTTCTTGTCCAAAGGGGTCAGTTTTTATAAATGTATTTGAGGTATCTGAACATAAAAAATTTGGATTATTTCTTGAAAAGATGTTTCTTAAAGGCATTGAGTTAGAGACAACAAAATATTGTTCAACTTATGGCTAACAATTGATCAAATTATGTATTTACTGGTGATCTAACAGAACCGAAACTCCCTCATATTCATAAACTATGGTGTGTTGCTCATAGGTAAGATTTGCTTCCAAAAGACATTGAGAAGGATGCCACTTAGGTAAAAGATATCATTAAGGATGCTAAGTTGATAGTGGATTTTTTGTATCCGCATACCATTGTTTTAGATTTAATGAGAAAGCACACAATTGGAAGAAAATTGAAAAAGTATGGTAAATCTGGATTTACCACTTTTTGTTGGTTCAATCTATATTGCAAGTAGAAGAGGATTTAAGATTGATGGTTGCATCATCTAAATAGAGAGCTATAAGTTATAACAAGAGTAAAAATGGGAAAAAAAATCACAGAAATAATTCAAAGCTCTAAATTTTGGAATGATGTGATAAATATAATCACAACATTCGGGCCTGTTATCAAAGGCTGCGTTTGGTTGATAGTGAGGGATCAACCATGGGATATTTATATGAACCAGTACTTTAGGCAAGGAAAGCACTAAAGAGAAATTGTAATGGTAATGAGTCAAGATATCTTGAATTGTTGAAGAATTTTACAAAGAGGCGAAAGAAAAATATAATTCACCCCATTCAGATTGTTGCCGCATTTCTTAATTCATCTTTAGTGTGTCGTGGGTTTGTTAAACTTGACAATACTAAAGTGAAGGCTGGCATTGCCTTGATTTCGGATACAATAATCCAGAAAGAGAACAAGAATGTATTCTTTTCAGAGTTGTTGAAGTATCTTACGCGGGATCTAAATGTATTTGATGGTGTTGCAATGGAATTATTGTCAAAAGCTCATCCTCGTAAGTTTCTTCTCGTATTATTAGTTTTGTCATTATTTTAAGAAAACAAATTTTATTCCACTTATAAGTCTATCTTGAATTGTGGCTAAAAACTTTCTCATAATGTAGGAGTTTGGTAGGAAGTATGTGGAAAAAGCATTCCACTGGTTGGAATGGTTGCTATTCAAATTTTAAGCCAACCATGTAGCTCATCCACGTGCGAAAGAAATTGATGTGTTTTTTAAGGAACACAAACCAAAAAAAGAATAAATTGACACCAACTATGTTAACCGACTTGGTTTACATTAGAGGGAACTCGAAGAGGATGACTGCATCTCGTAAAAATGAAAGCATCATTTTAATGCAATTAATCTTGAACAGCTTGGTTCATTACCAAAAGAGGTTTTCAAAGAGACGAAATATTTTGGATGATTATGATGATTATGCATGACAACATGACTTGGGGCTTACACCTTCCCAAACACCTAACTTTTCTATTAATTTTGATGACTCTACCATGCCTTATGTTTAATCTTGAATCTATCAAGTGAATTTTGTATTAACTTTTGGATGATGGGATAATATTAATGAGACATCTAAATTGATTGACTTAATTATATTAGTTTAATAAAGTTTTCATGGATGGATTACTTATTGTTGGCTTTGGCATATTTTTTTATTTTTTGGAATTTTAAAATTTTTAAACTTATCTATTTTTCCCACTCCTATTTTTTTAGCCTAATCCGATGTATTCACGACATTTTTACATAAAGGATTTTTTCGGATCTGTATTTCTGACCCAGTATTTTCATCCGACTTTTTAAAATAAAACCGATTTATTTTTTATTTCATGGTGAGCCGATATATTGATATTTACTGACTTGTTAACTCTGATCCCCACTGCTAAATCCAATGCATGAATTATTCTCACCCTCCACCACTCTATTAAACTCAAATCACTAACACTAGCTTATTTTCTCAGTCCTCTAGTCCCCCAACTTAAATCCAATAAACTGTACTTAGCTAGAATGACATCCTTCCATAGTGCCTCCTCCTTGCAAACCAGTCCACATGGAATCCTTCCTAGAAGTGCCCACTAACATCTCTCAACCATATGATTCCCAGTCCCCACTCTCTTTTTTTTACATGCTCTTTTCCACATAATCAGTAGCGACTTACGAGATTCCAACAGCTGCTCCAAATATTCACATTGCAACCTCTTCAATCTCTCGGTGACACTATTAAGCATCTGGACTACATGTATAAAGTATATCAGCAAATCAGCAAGAAGGGAACCACTAAGTGTAATCCTCCCTTATAGAGAGTAATCTGCCTTCCACCATTCCAATTAATGGATCTCATAATCTCTTCTTAGGCTTACAAGTAAACAGAAGATGAAACATGAGGTATAAAGTTATGAACATACGAACTAATATCTTAGTCACCTGGCAAGCCACATAAGGTTATATCTATTCAAAAACCACATCTAACATGGAAATTTTCCAGACGTTAATTCTGAGCCCTGAAATCACCCTCTAACACATAAATCGTATATTTCTATTGAGACGTGGCCTGTATCATAAAAACCAAAGTGTCATCTATAAACTAAAATGAGTAAAACGAGAACCACTCAAGGTCACTGAGAAATCCCCAATCAGCTCAAATTTAAGGGTATGTCAACAACGCGACTAAACATATCAGCTGCCAATGTGAAATAAAGGGTGATAGAGGTTCCCCTTGCCCAAGTCCTCTAGGTGATAAAAATAAAAAAGAGAGGAAAAGAAAACCTTCAAAAGGTGGCTAGTTGGACATTAAAATTCTTTGGTTGTCTCATGGATCCCCCCTCACAAAAAATTATGTTAAGGAAAATAATAATATACGAGATGCAAAAAATGATGTACTTTGGAACATAAGGAAAAGAATTAAAAAGGAAATAAAAAAAATCCTATCTTTTATTTCATGCATCTTTGTTAATGGTTAATTTCTGTGAATAATTTCTTTTTTACCTCTTTTGAATTCTATGATTTCCCCATCCGCTTGGCTATACTATATATGTATTAGTTGATTCTTTCTAAGGTTCCAAGCCCAAGGATGAATCTCCCAAATTTGGAACCACTTTCTGAACATTGGTCGCAACTTTATTCTACCCAAACTTTTCTAGCATATCTGTAGAGATATTCTTCCACAAATGATTAATATAGGACAACCATGCATAACAGAGAACCTTTAAAGTACAACATACCTGATGCATTGTAAGCTGGAACTGGAAATCATTGAACTCATGCCAATACCTTTAAAAACAAGAAATGGACAAATTACTAAAGTCACAATATTCCAACAGAAGAAATCATCAAGAATTTGAATGCATTCAAATGCCAATGAAACAAAAAATCATGAGAGAAAACAGTACTGGTGAAAAACATGAAGGCCTCACAATAATGAAGCGAAAACAAGCATACACAGATCAAGAAGTCATCCATAAAACTAAAATAGTTTTGGAACACCATTAATATGACATAACATATCTCATCGAAATGGAAAATAAGAAATTCTGAAAATAATTAAGGATAAAAACTAATAGCAAAAAGAAGGATTGATGACTTGCAATTGAAAGTCTCACTTTATGCATATAAAGGACATGAAGAGAGTACTGACTACACTTACCCAAAATAAAGAGAGTACTGAATACATATTGCAAGTGGAAATCCAGTCTTGTGGTGGTTGGACTTATTTACTCCTAGGAACTGAAGGTGATTATCATATCATATGGGCCAAAATGTCTAATAATCGAAAAAGCAGCTAGTTATCCATTTTGGTCTTTCTTATCAATAGTTGTCAACATGAGATTCACCTATAACTTCTACAAAATACTAACAAAAGTTCATGTGTATAATGCACAAGCCATAGTTACTTGGTTGGCAACCCTTCAATTTCCTAATCATGACTGAAGCCACACATGAACGAGGCTCATCTAACATTTGATTCCATTTAAGGGTCACAAGCTGTAAGTAGTGATAATGAACTGGACAAAATTTAACAAAGGGATAAATAAGTGCTCCCATGATCAAACTTTGTAGATAGAGAGTTTCTATGTGTTGCTCCAAGAACTACATCAAGATAAATCACTTACTAGTATATCTTCACTATTTTGGCTTCTTAGTGGACAGCTAAATCAGGTGGATCCTTCTGCGTAGGCATGTTGGAGAAGGGCATCTACGAGGACCTCCTTGGACAACATCGCATGATCCACAGAATGAGTGAAATGTAATTCTTCCAAAACACAACGAATCCAATACTTCATCATTTTTCAGGTATCAAACTTTTACCAAGCATATTCTGCAGTGAAAGACTTTCTGCCAATATTATTGACATAAAAAATTCAACAATCTTTGCAGCAAGTGTTGGATTCTTCGTCAGGTTTTCATAATGAAGAACCCATAATAAAATTTGTCCAACAATCTGACAACCATTATTCAGCATCTACAGTTTTCCTATTAGGTGCAGCGTTGCTTTTAGAAGAATCCAAAAATTAAGTTTAAATTTTTTTGATAATTATTATTCACTATTATATGGGATTTAAATCACAGGACCCCACCCCTATAAGAAATTCCTAACCCAATGATCCCCATCTAACCCACCACCCTTCTCAATGGATTCTTCATGAGTGTCATTGCCAGACAGGGTGCGGCTACCTTCTGAAGATGCTTTTTGCGAATGAGATGCAAAGCAAGCAAGAAAAAGGCAATGTTCAAAAAGGCAAAGGCGGCCTGCCCAGAGAGAAGAGGCAGTCTTTTTTTTTGTTCCTTTTTCTTTGGGGGGGCAGCATTTGTTGTGTCTATGTGTGCGTGCACAAGTATGTGTGTGAGGCCTCACATGAAATACTTAAAAATATCTTCTTTGTATCTTATCTTGTATGTAGAGTAAAAGAGAGAAAGCATAAGGAACTGTGTTTGTGAGAGGGAGGTCTTGAACATTTGGAGGACATTCCTTTTTCTTCATCTAATACATAGAGAGAGAGGGGGACGTCGCATCGAACACTTGGAGGTCATCTTCTACTTTTTGTTCTTCTTATATGTAAAGAGCGAGTATATGGGTCTATATGTGTCTTTGAGTGTGTATGTGTATGTGTGTCAGCGAGAGAGAGAGGCCTTGCATTGAACAGTTGAAGGCCATCTTCTTCTTCTTCTTCTTCTAATATGTGGAGAGAGTACATGGGCCCATAAGAGAGAGAGAGAGAGAGAGAGAGAAAGAAAGGCCTTAAATAGGCATTAGCTCCTTTTTTCTTTAGGTAGCTTATTTTTGCCTGGGGGGAGCATTAGGCGGGCACCCAGACCCACCAAGGCGCCGACCTCAACAAAATGCAATGTTGAAGAAATGCAAAACAACATTGAAAAATGATTAAATAATGTAAGTACCAGACCAAACACCTGAAAATTTGAAAGTTCAAGAAAATGTTTTAAGGCATTGCTACGAAAGCTCGCTAGATATGCGGTTATATTGATTCAAGGAATAATGTCTTGCAAATACATCAAGTAACCAAATCTCAACCATTAAGTATAATAGAAGTATTTCATTAGAAAAATTGTTTCATGTACAATATTCCTTACAAGCAAAGATGGCCAGAACATCAAAAGCTTGGAAGCAGAAAAAAGTGTTCAAGAACACCCACTAAGCTCTAGTAAATTTTAAAGTTACATTATTGTAATTTTGGAAATGAACTAAAAATATAGTTTTGCCGCTTTGTTTGTCATAGACCATCTAGTTTCTACGGAGAGATTTGGCTAGTAAATTTAAAAAAAAAATTAATTGTTCGTTTTGGAGTCTAAATGTTTATTAAAAAATCATCATCATCATCGCATTTTTCTAACTATTTGGGATCGGCTACATGAATCCTAGCTCGCCATTATGCTCTATTAAGGGCCACACCCACAATGAGGCCATAAATACCCATATATTTTCTCTCTACTTCAAACCATCTCCTTTTGGGGCCTACCCCTCATCTTTTCTGAACTAACTCGCACCTCCTAACAAGTGAGGAGGTCAATCTGGCTGACCTTCTCGAGAGCGAGGACGGATGATCCCACTGAGTTGGAGAGTTACAACCATTAGGAGAGAGAGAGAGGAAAGAGGTTGAGAGGTTCCCTCTATCCCTTTGATCTCACCTTCATGCGACTATGAGCGTCAGCCTGTAAGAAGAGGTGAGCAGGTCCCTCTAGTCCATTGTGTTCGAAACCCATAACTTTGTAGATTTCCTTCATCTTTTCCTGGTCCCTGTCTCGTTCTTCCCTGTCTCGTTCTTCCCTGTTGTCATCACCCGTGGCAAGCGAATCGACGTGATGAAAGCTAGATGCTACTATTGAAGAGGCAACTTGTGCAGTTTCGGTGGAAGTGTCCCCATGAGGAAACTCTTCAACAGAGGTAGGAGGTGCAGTCGCAAGGGGAGTCTCTTCAACAGAAGAAGGGGGTAGCGAGACGAGAGAGGCCGAGATCTGGGGAGAAGTGGGAATGGGGGAAGGTAAGCTCAGAGTTGAAGAGGAGGGGGAGGTAGGGGGTTGGGTCGAGGGGAGGGGAGGGGAGGAGAGGAGAGGGATTAAAGGAGCATGATGAGGGAGAGAAGGGGAGGAAGCATCAAGAAACCCAAACACAGGAGGGGTGGGGGTGAAAAATCAGAGGGGGATAGGGTAGAAAGGGGAGAAGGGGCTACAACTGGGGTCGAAGGGGGGAAATAAGCTAGGTAATGGTGGACATGCACTGTTGAGTAATCTGCCGACCAAAGTTGATAAGGGGGGGGATAGCGAACATGCAAGGTTCGCACATGGCAGATCCGCACGATATGTGGCTCAAAGTGAAGGTGAGGGGACAGCAAGCCAGAGGCAACGTCTGGTTCCATGGGGGACAAGTCAGAGGTTTGAACCGAGGCTATACCGAAGGGGAACTGATTTCTATCCGTGAAGTCAGGGAAAAGAGGGAAGGGAACGAAAAGGAGGGAGGTGAAGCCAGGAGGGGGTAGGGATAAAGGAGCACTGGTCTGCAGGGAAGCCATCTCCGGGAGGGCAGAGACAGCGAAGGGGGCGAAGGAAGAGGGCAAGGGCAGAGAGGAAGAAGCGGGGATAGAGGGAGGAGCTGCAAGCGGGATGGCGGGAAAGGACAGGGAAGAGCTAGAGTCAGTGGAGTCACACGCGTCCCCTGATGTCTCGAAGAAGGAAAGGGAAGGCGGCATGATAGGTGAGACATGGTGCGAGGGGCAAGGCGAACAAGGGGCAGGTGTCACTCCCAAAGATTTCTGGCGAGGATGCTTGCCAGGTGGAGAGGGAAGCGTATGCGGCGAGGGGCTCGAGGTGCCAGTTGTCGGTGGGGGAGAAAAGGGGGTCGAAGAGGTGGGGAGAGAGAGGGCCTCAAACTCAGGCCAGGGGGGATCCGAGGGTAAAGGGAATACCGGGGCTGGGCGGAGGGTCAAGAAAGTAATGGGGCGGGCTGGTAACATGCCTGACCGAGCCCTCACCGCCAAAGACTTGCCCTGATTGGAAGTGGGACAAAGGGATGGGAGAGGTCGGCTGACACACGGCACCTGTCTCGTCTGGTAGGTGACTGTTTGCATCCTTGGGTAGCTGGAAACCAGGCGGAGAAGAGGAAACCACCAGAAAAACTTCGGCCTGCCGTCTGAGAACTTTTTTCCGACGTCTTTTCCATTTAACCAGGGTCCACTGAGAGAGTTCCTTACTGCTCTCCCTGGGGGAAGAAGGACGGTTAAAAAAATGGGGAGAAGGCGGGGAGGCAGGAAACCAAGAGAGCTCGATCCGAAAGTAGCGTTCCTCAACCTTCAACCAGAGATTGGAGGGTATTTGATCCAGCACTTCCAACAGTAGTCGAATGGACACAAGGGGAAGATATTCCAAGGATTTCCAAAGGATTGATACAAAATCCCCACAGACAACGGCAATGCTTTTGCAAGTATCCGTGGACCAGGCATGCAATGGGATATGATCAAGGGTGAGCCAGACTCTCTGTTTAGCATAAGACCCGGCCTTTGAAGACCAAGAACGAAGCTGAGCAATGGCTCCTTTAAAAGAGAGAAGAGGACCTCCGTTTAACACAAGCTGAGCTAGTTATGGTTAGGGAAAGGAGAAAAGAATTTCCCCTCCCGAAAGCGGCGTACAAGAGATATTAGGTTCCTTCCAAGTGATTTTGGCTAGCTTCTCAATCCCCCTAATATCATCTCACGTTGGCGAGAAGGAACCAACCAAAGAGGCCTCAAGCTTGGATTTGAGCGGTGCCGAAAAAAACTGGGGAACGAAAACACAGAGAGGATAATCCTTCACAGTAGACTGTCGAGGAGAAACCAGAGGAGTGGGAATCCGGGGAGAGCTAGTGAGAACTTCAGGAAGTTTGTTGTTCTTCGCCACCACTTCTGCAAAAGAAGTAGCCTGAACTACTCGGTGAGGCTGAAAGCGAGCAAGAGGGGCACGACGAGGGGGAGGAGAGGGCTTGGGGAAGACGGCGTAGATCTGGTTCCAGGATAACGAAAGGGGCTCCATTATTTTCATGTAGTTGTTAACTATTACATTGCTAAGTTTTATAACATGATCGCATTTTGCTAATGGCCTTGTAAACCTCATCACTCCACCACCAAGTTTCCTTATCGAAATTTATTTTCCTTCTCTCCTAAAACTTCTTTTGCTACTTTCTTAATATAGTCAGAAATCTCATAATGCATAAACAAGCAAATCTGGATGATGATAACCACGGTTTAAAAAAAAGGATCGGTGACCCAGATCAGCCACCCCAAAAACCGTATCGAAACAGTGGATCGGCAATCCGGATCGGCTGGTTTCAAGCAAAAGAAATTTCAAAGAAATACTACAATTTCTCAAAAATCTAGTTTTTAGGTTTTTTAAAAAAAATAGTTGCAATTGCATTATTTTTTTCATTATTATGTCTTAAATATGTAAATATTTGAGAACATGTCTCATGTTGAGTGTTTATTATCTATTAAATTCATTTTATAATCAAAAAATTTAAAATACAACATGACAATAAAAGGAATCTCTCTAACTCAATTTATTTATTTTATTATTGTATTAACTAAGAAATTTAATAGAAAGAAGCTTCCATTTAGTGGAATTTAAATTTCTCTCTTTCTCTCTACTAAATTCCACAACTAATACAAAAATAATTGTTATTTGTAGAGAGAGACTACTAAATTCCACAACTAATACAAAAATAGTTGTTATTTATAGAGAGAGACTACTAAATTCCACAACTGATACAAAAATAATTGCTATTTGTAGAGAGAGCAACTACTAAATTCCACAACTGATACAAAAATGATTGTTATTTCTGGAGAGAGAGAGAGAGAGAGAGAGAGAGAGAGAGAGAGAGAGAGAGACG
>NW_006499431.1:166062-179760 GCF_000471905.2 Amborella trichopoda
CCAAGGAGAGAGAGAAGGGTTGTTAGAGAAGAGAGAGAGAGGTTAGTAGGGGGAGAGAGAGAGAGAGGACATGGGGCAAGGCATTTCATTTTGACGGGGCAAGGGGGTTTAGTTTGACAGAAGGAGGGGGTGCATTAATCCCACTTCGAACCTATAGCTTTTTGTAAGATGGTATAAACATATCATGGAGCATATGATAAGTGTCCCACGTGACTACAAGTTTGGGTAAGTGGGCTTGCAATAATGAGCCCTTAAGTCAAATCAGCAATGTGAGACCAGCAATGATGGAGTTTTTTATAATTTAAAACGCGGGGCAAACTTTGCATTGAAAATTGTCAGCATGTGAACTAGTGACGTGTCCGGTTTTTTCTGATAGAACCAGTCTAACCTGGCCGGTTCTAGGGGGAGTCGTCTGGATCCCGATATATGAAGGGATCCGGATGGCTATGAACGATTTCTAATCCAGATCAGGTGATTCCCAATCCGGATCGCCGAGTTTTCAAACCTTGATGATAACAAAAGCCCAAAGCATGTTAGATCCAAACCTAAATTGTTGTGGTTACAAAAACTGTTGCATCGTGACTTCTAAATATTCAATTTTCAAAGGGTTTCTTGCATAAAAAGAGTTAAGTACAGAATAAATAAAATTGAGTACATTCCCGCCTGCAACAGATTTTATAACACATGTATTTCCAACTAAGCATAGCCTAATATCAGTAGCAAGTATATTCCTAATTAAATAACATCCCAATATTCAATTAGTACGAGTTAAGAAGCAAGAAAAAACAAAGGCAGCTACTTAATTTATTATGCAAAAACTTAGGCAGAGCAGACACCTCTTCTTTAGTTCTTCGAAGCGCTTTGATTTCAACTCCACCTCTTGAAGATCAGCATTCACCTCTGCACATTGCCTTTCAATTTCTTCAATTGCTCCCTCCAACCTTCTTTTTTCTTCTTCAACCTTCAATGGCATCAAGGAATGAAAACATGCAAACCTTGATATTAGAGGTGAACCCTTTACTGAGATGCATAAATCAACAAGAGCAACAAGAATGTACAAACAGCTCAAAAACATGTCAGCTAACATTAAGCACCCTTAGTTTTTCCTTAAGAAAGTCAGTTCACTGAGAACACCATGCGATTCACTCTCAAGGCGTTGAATGCAAGCTTCATAGGCTTTAATGTCTCTATTAACATCTTCAACCTCCTTATCTAGCTTATCAGACAACACACGCATGCACTCCAAACATAGAGGTTGCTCAATCGACATAATAAAAATGGAAATAACAAATCCAATAATTTTGCAGAACAATTTGAAAACAAGAAAATATGATTTAAAATGTTCTGAGGGACATTATAAGCAAGAGTTATGCACTTCATACAAGTGAAGGGCAAAACAATTTAGCATACAAAACCACAAGGACTATAAAAGGATACAGACAAAAGGAACAAGCCATTCCCTAGAGGAATTATCTAATGTCACTAACGTAATTGACCATGAGAAAATAATGGGCACAAAAGTAAGAATAACTTACCTTAATAGGCTATTACCAAAAGATAGCAAGTTTCATACAATAAATATAGTGAAGCATTTTGAAATTTTTGATAATTTAAGACTTAAAACAAACTTGATGTCCGTAAGGGCACATAAGAATAACCAAGCTACAGTAATGATCAACCGCTATAAAAAAGGAATATTTCTATAATAAATGGGGAGGTATTTAATATTTTTAGGAAAATCAGACATCACTAGACTAATGTTGGCTGCACATGAAAAGAATGACCGTTCCTTGTCAGGAACCATTTCTATTAGCACTTACTCATTTACCGATACAGAAGAAAGAAAAACCAAAATTTTCTTCCAAGCTGCAAATTTCATAATAGAGAGATATCATCAAAAATCATTATAGTACAACACAAATAGCAGTATGACGAAACCATTCAGTTTGGGGGTGTTAGTATTGAATCGATAGAAAACTCAGAAATCAGCAAATCACCAAAACAAGAACCCACAGAGACCAACTGTACTTTGATGACCTTAACCCGTCCCATGCTCGGGTAAAAAGGCTGTTGTGTTAGGTACGCAGCCAATGTAAAATTTTGCCGAAACTTATCATGAATCCTGAGCCAACAATATCTGCTTATGCTAGGGCATTTGGCCTCATTGAGAGTATGTCTTTTAATAAAGCAGAATGGCAAGCCAGGATTCGTGTTGCCGAACCCAATTAATTGAGAAAAGGCTATGACAATGATTAAAATAATTAATAAACACTTGCAAACACTGTATAAATAAACGCTGCTAAATATACAATTTTTCCACAACAATGAGCTTATTCATAGCAAGGCCTACATCAATAAGAGAATCAACATGTCACCACCGCAATTTCAGTACCTGTGTCTGGGCAGTGGCTATGTCAAATGCACGTTTCAACACGGTAATACTAGAATTAAACCCAGCATTGCTCATGTTAGAAGGGCTAGCAGGGCCCCCTCCAGGTGGTGGTGAAAGTGGTATGCCACCTTCAGGTGAAGATTCGACTTTGTACACAGAAGCAGCAGCTGGTGGCAACACCACAAAGGATTCTTCCATGGCCTTATTGCTATGGCTATCAGTTGTAGAGGTTGCACCTTGAGTAGTAGAGAGTCTCTCGGGCATAACATACTGACCAGGGGGATTCATACTTCCTGAAACAGCAAGATTACCAGGCTGCTGAGATGAACTGCGAGGACGAGGAGGAAAACCAGGACTTCTTTGCTTTGGCATCACGACAAATGAATTGTCCATTCTACACGATCCCAATATGCTCCCAGCACCATGCATTGAGGAAGCTTGCATTCCTGCATATATTCAATATATGTATAAGCATCTTTTTTAACCTTGCACACACTGATTAGAGCGATTGCACTAGGGGGCCAATGTACAGTTGGTTTAGTCTCTGTCCATATTTATGTAATTTGAACTCTAATTCAAGCCTTATAGTTCATAGTGTGCAGCTTACATATGTGAAGTCATGTGCAAAATATCCTAAATACTGATTTATTTTGTAATTTGCCGGTTGCCATCATGAACTATATAACTATGCTTTGGGCCTACAGCACCCAATCTTACCATACTCAGAACGGGAAGAAATCAAATAATGTATCTAAACCAATGGTTTTCACATTTTTTGATATAGAAGGATAACATAGGTTTTCAGACTCTCATCTGCACCTAAAATCCTCCTACCCAAGACTCTAAGAAATTACAAACATTAATGATGCCCTAATACATCTGGAAATATGACTTTCCTTATTATATAACCAAAAAGAAAATAGGAACAACAACTTACCCAAAAAACCCAAAAGATAACTAATGACTGCCACCTCAAAAGAAGCAAAGATACTCATGGAAATGGCACAAAGACATGAAGAAGTGAGCTTCACAGAAGCCCATTGATATAGACCGACGAAGTATTCCAAGCCCCATATGATAATTTGCCATAAAGAAGGATGCACTCACAATGTATTCTATTTTTTGCACAAGAAACAAAAAGTGGAAAACTGTAAACCCTGAACCCCTTCTCATCGAGATGGTTGACAGTAAAAACCAACTGCCCAAAGACTACCACCAACAATAAACACAAGATCCACCAAACAGGTTGAGATAATGAAGATCCTTCTTTGCATCCACATAAAGCTCCATAGAAAGACTTCATCGATAAAGCTTAAAACTTTTCCATTACAACCCTCACACTTTTCTATTACAACCCTCGCATAGTAAAAGACCACTCTAGCTTTTCTAAAAGATATGTTACTAACCTCAGCCTCCCCATACTTAACCACATAAAATTCATAACAACTACGACGCATTCCAAATTCTTATCTCACTCCTATGCCCAACCCTAACAAAATAGCTTTTCTAGTATCTCGGATACTATTCAATAAGTTGTTGCCAGTTCCATTTAAGATTAGTTACCGACTCAAAATATTCAAAACTACATAAGTACAGGGTACAAACTTTCTTTCTCTTGCTTTTTTCATCCAATTATCGATCATTACATGTGATAGCATTTTTTTTCGCAATGGATGTAATGCGTCACAAGTACACCACAGTTTCAAAAATTCCATTTATTTTCCTTTCAATATTTGAAACATGCATGCTGGTAATACACCAGAGTGATAATGATGGTCCGGATCACAATTTTTATATAGGATCGTGAAACGATCATAGCAATAACCATGGAAATGTTCGTGAGAATAGATTTATAAATACCAAGGATTTCTGACGTTGTCACCTACGAAACAGTGGACTGCAGAAGATTGCAAGAAAATAAAACAAATCATCACAAATTTGACGTTTTCCACAATAAAATAAGCCACGCTAATGAAATAACTGTCACGGATCAAAAAATCCCAATGAGGAGCCATCAATTCTCAAAAGCAATACGGTTTTCTTTTATGCATAGAAACAACTGAAACAATTCATAAGACAAAAAGGGCAGAAAGCAGGAAAAAAAATTCTCAACACTGATTCACAACGTTGAAGACACTAAACCCTCTTCAGAAACATTAATCAGAAGAATAAAGAAACAAGAACACGCTTAACACTAACCTGAGCGAGAAGGATCACCAAAGAACTTATCAGCATATGAATCGACCCCTACAACCGATAATGGATGGCGGCAATTCTGGCAAACCCATCTTGGAAGGCTAGTATCCACTGGAAGGCTCCTTCCTCCGCCCTTGTCAGGACTCATCTCCCTATGAATGTTTTTTTTTCTTTTTTTCTTTTTTTGGAGAATTGAACTATTTAAAGTTACAGAGAGCAAGCAAACATAGCTTCTTCTTCATAGGAATTCTGCATAATAAAGAACAAACGGTTAATAATAGTTGCAGCGAGAGAGAGGGCCTGAATTCCTCCGTAAAATCATGACGTAATTCATATGAAGCTCAAAGATTCATTATTACACATCCGAATTTTTGGGATTTTGGAACGTTGAACATCCGAAAATCGCACGATTGTAAATTTTAACTTCGGCCAGTATGTTTTCTGCGTATTTGAACATTAGTTCAGTGTTAATGATATGTGAGTTCTTTTGTGCGCCTATTTGATATCTCATTGGTAAATATTATTAAATAATTCATAGATTTTGATTTTTAACATTGTATGTCTTTGACAAACATCATTTCCTGGATTTTGAAGCCATTTTACAGAATGAAGGTATGTGGGTCGATTTTTTAAATTTAGAGTGCCACCTGATTTTGGGTTACAGTTTATACTCGAGCATAGTAGTTATTTCTTGTGAATTTAGTTAGTATAGATTGAATTAATTTGTCGCTCCATTGTGATTGAATTAGATTTTTAAAATTTGTGGGTTTTGAGAATTTGGAATTTTGTAGTCTCTGTAGAACTGTAAATATTTTTTTAATTCAAAGGTTTATACTCTTAATATTGGGTCTATGCTTATTGGGTGTGTTTCTTGAGGATTGTGGCTTTGCTCGTGTTTTTTATTATAATTTGGGGGTTTTGCTCCTGTTTATAAGTAGCATGATAGGTGACCATATCATTGGATTTAATCTGTTGCTTGTATTATAAGTAGCATTGTTCTTTGCTATTGCTTGAAATTGTTGCTTGAAATTAAATTGAATTTTTTCTTTTTTGATGGAGTCATTCATCTATTTATAAATCGAATAATTGGGTCTATGCTTATTGGGTGTGTTTCTTGCGGATTGTGGTTTCGCTCGTATTTTCTATTATAATTTGGGGGTTGTGCTCATGTTTATAAGTAGCATGATAGGTGACCATATCATTGGATTTAATCTGTTGCTTGTATTATAAGTAGCATTGTTCTTTGCTATTGCTTGAAATTGTTGCTTGAAATTAAATTGAATTTTTTCTTTTTTGATGAAATCATTCGTTTATCTATAAATCGAATTATTCAATTTTTTTATTGAATGACTTGGTTTTTAATGGTTTGGTTGCTGAGCTAATATCTTGGCAATCCACATAACCTAATACATCCCATCAGACAAGAATTTGATAACCTCCAACCTAATGAGGTCAGTGTATAATTTGATATTGATTACTTTCAAATGTATTTAAGTCTTTGTAATTATTTTTATTGACTGATTGCATATCATATAACAGGTAATATGGAATCCTTATTTCAAGCCTGATACGATCATTTCAGATGATAGGCAGCAGGCATATGAAACTGCAATGTGCATAACAACGTTTATATTTGACAATATTGCCGAGCTGTACATGCCAAATCGAGTACGCCGACAATTTGGAGCTAAACAGGGCATTCCTAAAAATCCCTTGGTTGTTGGTAAGAGGGCCAGCAGAAAAGGTAGACAACGAGATTGGCGAACTGTAAATGCAGACAAAATCCAACGCTGGGAAACTCGCCATGATCGCATGATGCCTGAAATTGAAGAATATACTGACAATGGATTGTCCTCAGAGGAGTACAAGGTCTGGTACAACCTAGTGTCTCATCCTCTAGTACAGAATATCACTAATCCACCCAAAGACATATTGCAACCTCGTAAACAAAAAGAAGAAGATGCGGTTCCTACTCATGGACCACAATATATAATGAGACCTCGAGGTTATGAGGATCAATTGGTATGTTTATATTGACTTACAAATTCTTATAGTGTGGTACTTACCTATTAGTTCCATGAAATTATTTAAATATATTAATTAGGTAATATTGTTTGTACAGGTTAGTGCAATTCAGGCATCTACAATCATATTAGTAAAGACACTTACACTTAGACAAAAATGAAATCCTGAAGTGTATAATCGCGTTAACAACACGTTTGAAACATTGTCTAAGTTTATGCTTGTGGATATGGATGACATAGAAGCCATGATGGAAAATTTACAACGTGAATATCATGATGAAGGTGTATCTGACAAGGCCAGACATGATGGAGTGGGTGAAAATAGTCGGGCTATAGAAGACCTAGCTCTATCCGCACAACCAGTAGTTGAAGAACACAGAAGATATAACACGCGAAAGAAACAATATCAGCCTAAGAGAAGGCGACGAATGTAATGGGGTCTTGACCCTTGTAATTTTGTTCATTTGAATTTATTGGAACAATTGATTTTTTCATTTTGAGCGATGTAATGTATTGGTCATTTTGACCCACCCAATTTGTTCAATGAACTTTGTTACGTACAATTTGGTTAAGCCTTTCTACTTTCTTACTTGCGAAGTTCAAATGATATTATATGAGGTGTCGATGTTGTAATAATGTTTAAAAATAGAAACAGTAACAATGTTTAACGTTTCAAAGTTGTAAAATATGAATTAATGGCTATTGATTTAGTCACTAATTTGCTTCAAAATTAATGGCCATCCTAGTGATGGTCCTCCCTAGTTCACACTAAAATTTGCTGCTAAATTAATCTATCTACTACTTGCTTGAGTCTAGAGTCGATGATTTAAAAAGGTATGTTTAAGTGACCAGTGAGATCAACTGATACTTCACATGTATTAGCGACCAGTGACATTAAGACCAAAACTTCATAATGAGCATTAAGACCAACTCATCCTTCATATGTATAAGTAATCAGTGATATTTTCGAATGCATAACATCCGAAAATATCAAGTTCTTGGATGATGTCAACATCCGAAAATAATTTCAGATGTCTAACATCGGAAATTATAACGTTTTCGGATGTATAACATCCGAAAACTTGACCTTTTTGGATATTTAACATCCGAAAATAATACTGGGAACATCCAGGGAGTCCTTGGATGTTTGCCGTGATATTTTCAGATATACAACATCCGAAAATATCACAATTTCGGATGTTGGACGTCCAAAATTATTTTCGGATGTACAACATCCTAACACTTGATATTTTGGAATGTTCAACATCCGAAACAGTTTTGTTTATGTCACTGCTTGTAGTAGCATGTGATCACTTATATGTCACTGCTTTATCAACTTATTAGTAGCATGTGAAGTATCAATTATGCTATTAATATCAAACAATTATGTTGTTAACTCAAATTGTGAAATGATGAAGCTGATGCACAATTGTAATTCCAGTAGTCGTGTTGCTATGAATGCCCCACATTTCTCATCTATATGCAACTTTTTTATTTTTGAATGAAGCCTTTACAAATTAACATAGCTTATTTGCAATTTAAAATATCTTTCAGTAGGGGCTCCAAAGTCTCCATCAAGATTTATGACAACATCAAAGTACAACAAGTACAACAACACAATATTTAGAATATTAACATTAAGTAATTAACTCTATCGATTCTCTGCATGTCCTCCTATTATGACCCATAGCACCGCATCGTTTGCACTTCAAAGGCCTGGTGATCGGATGTTCCATCTCGGATATTCTTCGTTGCTTTTTTAGCCTACCGGAAGGCGTGTAGTCCTTGGTGACAACATTTTCCAGTTGTAAATACTTGTCAACTCAATATCATCTGGGACAGGCGCAAGGGGAGTTTTAAGTGCCCTTTTAAAGCATTCTACTGTGAAATACCTAAGGCAGTACATAATGGGATCCAAATGCATATGGTTAATGATGCTACAATGGCATGGGCACACGGAATGCCACGAAGTTGTCATTTTCTACAACTGCATGTCCAATGTGTTAAATCGACAGTGTACTTCTTCTTAAGATAGTGGATCTCAAATTGCGTATCCATGACGGATATAACTGTGTAAAAAAATAGAGCCTTCATCTTAGCAGGTAAAGTAATACTAGCATGCCGCACCAAGTATTACCTAACTCCCTCTTCCCTTCAAACTTGGTCATCAACTGTGCCCTTATTTCTTCACACATTGTAATGATCGGCTTCTCTTGAGCAGATAAAATCCAAGCATTGAAAGACTCGGCCATATTTGAGGTAAGATGACTGTATCTAGGCCCTGGAAAATAGGCATCTGCCCAAAATTTGGGGAGAATATTCTTAATCCACTCATATGCTTCTGGGTCGGCACGCTGTATATCAAACATTATTTTTTCAAACCCACCAATGGTCGCTTTACGAGCAGCCTTCCAAAACAGCATCAACAATACTTTCGAATTTGTTGACTTCTTCATAAAGCCCTTGAAGTTGTCTCCTATATGTCACATGCAAAATGATGGAAAACATGTGGGAAAACATTTTTCTATTACTTCTGACAGGTTTTTCTATCGATCTGATATAATGGTTAAGACAAGCAGATTAGGATATACATTCAATAACTTATTCAATATACTAAAGAACCAATACCAACTATGGTAGTTCTCCTTCTCAACCACTGCAAATGCCAATGGGAAGAGCCCGTTACTTGCATCTAGCACGATGACGCACAATAATATGTCTTGATACTTTCCTTTTAGAAATATCTCATCAATACCAATTAGTAGCATGTATTCATTAACAAAACCCATAATGCATGGATGATAAGCAATAAATACTCGTTTGAACCTGCCTTCATCTGTGTGGATGCGAACTTCGGTTCTCGGATTGGTTCTTCGGATCTTCTTAATATACAGGGGGAAGTCATGGTATTGTTGTTTATGTGATCTATCTATCATCTCTCTAGTAACCTCTTTTCACCGTCAAGCTTGCGTGTAGGGAAGCCTGATCCCGTGATCACGTTGAACATCCTTTACAATGTCTTTTGCTTTAATTTTTGATTGGTCAAGAACGTGACCTTTAATCTTTTTTGCAACCCAATCACTACGAGCTAGTGGCTGATGGACCATCTCCATTGGACCACTACATGTGTGCTCCTTAACTGTAGACTTTACTTTAAAGTATGCGGTACTACCAACTCGTAAACACCACACTTGCCATGTGCATCCCTCTACCTTGCAACTTGCCCACACCCGTCCTAATTTACTTTTGTCAAACTTTAGAACAAAATTGTTGTGAATTGTAAAATCAACTAGATGATGCCGGCATTCATTAACATTTTAAAAAAATTGCCCAACATTCAATTGAACCTCATTACCAACTCCTCTACATGGACTATCTAGTGGTTCAATATCCTCCATATCACGCTCGGGTACAAGCTCAAGGTTGGATGCCACTTGAATATTTTGATCTTACTCAGGTACAGTGTTACGCCGACTATTGACAAAAGATAGATTGTAAGATGAAGCAACAATTTCTGCATATATAATATTAAAATAAAGCAATTTACAAATGAAAAATAAATTGTAGATATACATATTCCTTGAAGATAGGCCCTCAGCAATAGATTCTTGTTGTGGTTCTATTGTAGTGGCAATATATACTACAATTCTCGAAGAATTCTCTACAAACATTAAAGATACATCTATATCATCACTTACATTAATCAAATCAAGCCCACCCACTAAATAGACTTGTGTTGTGGTACATAATAGCTAATTTGCTTGGATCATACTTGGTTAAATTTCCAAAATGCCTTTTTAGTTCCTCCAAGGAACTATTCCCATTATACTTGATCATATTTAATTTTCCTCCTTTATAAATAACACATCTGTCATCTGCATTTGTCTCAAATGATCCCCATATCGGAATACCAGTTGCACTCCCTCAGTAGCCATCGTCAAAACTACTGTATTAAATGTATAACAAAATTTTTGTTACAAAAAATCAATACAAAAAAATTATCAAAAATTGGGATATTTCTAACTACTTTAGGGTTCATAAAATATGAGTATTACATAATAGATTGAAATAGTGTACTACTAAAATTGTGACTAATAAACATTAAACAAAAGAAAACAACAAATACTCACATAAACACAAAATAAACAAACTACAAACAAACAAGTTTAACATTATTAGCCAAAACAAGGAATACAATGTATCAACATGATAAAAACAACAAATAATTATATAAAACAAACAAGTTCATCAATATAAAACAAATTTCATTTATTAATAAAAAATACACAACAAATATTAATAACAAAACATAATATCCTATAAAACAACCGATAATAAACATCAATTAATCAACAGTAAGGCAAGAGTAAGAACAATACCAATCACGTCCAAATAGTGAGTCAATCTCTTCAACTTTGTGGACAGTATTAGGAGACAGTAAAATGGGTATGATGTGTTTTTCCCAACTTCATAAAAAGAAAATAAATAACTTTCCGCTAGTAACTGGGAAAACTTGGCTCGAAAATTTTCGGATGTTGTACATCCGAAAATGGGAAAATACACTGTTGGAGCTGCAGCTATTTTTGGATGTTCAAGATCCGAAAATATTAGAAATTCGGATGTTGAACATCCGAAAAGGGGCAAACTTGTCTTTTCTGTAAAATAGCATTATAGAAGATAAAAAACGGACACTTTCGTAATAACGAAAGCTATTTGGTGTAACAGTAATAACGTAAAATATAACGGATTTTTACATAGTTTTCTCAAGATAGAAATAAAGGAAAATATAGAATGGGGCTATTTACCTTTGGCATAAGGTGGTCACATTAATCTTGATCATTGGATGTGAAATTGGGTGGCTGCAATTATTCCATTGACCAAGCTCAAACTGCAAATTTAATTTTCTCGAACTCTGTGAGAGATTCAAGCTATCAAATTTCACATCGGATAGTTGTAAATAATTGTGACTAACCTTGTATTAAAGATAAATGTTCTTATTATATACCATCCCTAGAAATAATACACACATTTCAAAATTTTAAAAATTTGAATGCGTTGTTTAGGAAGATAGAGATAATACACATATTTGAAAATTTTAAATTTTTGAATGGAAAAAAAAATTAACTTCTTATTTTCAAAGTTAAATATCTCTCTAACTTGATTGTTTTGAGGTAGAGATAGGGAAACGTAAGACATGGATATCTCGATAGATTTGGAAGGAGCGGATTATTTTTTAAAAGAAAATTTATTGTAGTTAAAATATAGTATTTTTACTATTGTTCTGGAGGGCAATATAGAAAATATTAAATGGCTCATCAATTTCGGGAATTTTCAAAGAGGGGGTGGGATAAAGATGGACAGAAAGATGGAGGGTATGAGATGTTTTACGAAGAGCATTCTTTCTTTGTTGCATTTCTAAAAGAATGGTAAGGTGATGTAGGGTATCTTTTTTTCCAAGGGACCTTCATGAAGATATTTGAGTATGCAATTTACTTTTTTATCATGAAATTATGGGACTAATATGGCTTTCTTTGATTTTATTTTAATTCTCATTTTTTCCTAACTTTCCTATCATATTAATAGTTTTGATTTGATTAGTTGTTTTTGAACCACGTTTTTGATGTAGGTTGATTTAGACCAAGAGGTTGGTAGCTTTGTTCTTTTTGAGAATTCCTATCATATGGCAAGTTCTATTTGATATATTTTTATTTTTACATTTATTTTTCACATTTTTAGTATATTTCCTTCAATATTTTAATATACCTTTTTCCTATAAGTAGTCCCTATTGTTTTTTGTATATTTCAAATTATTAAGTTATTGTGTTTTTAAGTTCTAGATTCTTTATTTTCAGATTTTTTTATTTGTAGTTTTAGATTCTTTATTTTTTGCTATTTCATTTTATATGTGGCTTAATGTTATTGTTTATATGATAAATTGGGTGTTTGATGAGAATTAGATTTATTTATATTTTATTATTTACAGTGTCATTTAATGGGGACTAACTCACATATGCTTACATTAAAAATATTTTTTAGAATTTCCTTTTTCATTATTGCTTTTATAGATCTTTATAAATATATATATATATATTTGTGTATTGCATTTCTATTTACTAAGTATTAATTTATTATCATGATGATTGTTCCATAGCATATGCGGCTCTTTTTATTTTAATTATATAATTGAAGTTTTTTATTTATTGTAGATAAAAGCAGGTTTTATGCTACTTATGTTACTTAGATTAATTTTTGGTTTATAACTAGGTGTTTGATTAGGTAAATAATTATGGGCTAAGAATTATGCTTATATCTTTGATCGTAGCATATATTTCATAGGGAAAATTTCATAAAGAACCCTAATTTCTCATATTATTTCATGGTAGACCCTCCTTCCTTTTTCTTTCAAGTGGCATAAGGAAACTTCTAAAGATTTCACCATACCCCATCATCTCTTATCTCCCTCCCTCTTTAATTGACTTTTAACCATAAAAATTTGCCACAAAAAACCTCCTCATACCATTTCAACTCAAAAACTTTTTTAACCATCTTTTTCCCTTTCCACCTATTAAAAAAGTTTTTAGGTTGAAATGGTATAAAACTATTTTTTGGGGTTAATTTTTATGATCAAAAGTCAATAAACGAGGAAGATAAGATATGAGAGGGTATGGTGAAATCTTTAGGAGTTTCCTTATGTCGCTTGAAATAAAAATGGAAGGAGAGTTTATCATGAAATAATATGAATAATTAGGGTTCTATATGAAATTTTCCCTATTTCATATTATTTGTATTTTCTGTTCAATTTAAATAATTAGTAAAGCATGTTTGGATTGAATAGATGCAGTTCAATTAAAGAACATGCATTATGATATAGAGTATAACTCATGCTTCATGGCTATAAAAACTTTAGCTAAAATCTCATGTGGTCTATATTACTATATACTTAATTCCTCTAGTAAAAGACCTACTTAATAGTATTATGGATTCAATATTTAATGATCTACTTGTAATGTGATGGATTTTAGATATTTAGATAATATTCTATTTTTAGTTTTTAAAAGAATTCTATGTTGAATTTTTATAGTTTTC
>NW_006499431.1:180274-204764 GCF_000471905.2 Amborella trichopoda
CTTAAAATATATTTTCATATCTAATTATAAAATTTAAAGCTTAAAAAATAGTGTAGATCGAGCAAATCTATGAAAACATGGAAATCTTGAAAATTAATGGTAAAAAAAATGCATTACAATATGCACTATTTCACAAACGTGGAATCTAACTTTTTTTTCATGTCCGTGCATCTTGATGTCGAGATGATCAATTTGAGGATATTCAAACTTCAAATCAACCTCTTCTAGTGAAATTTTTGAGGTGCTCTCTAAAGTGATTGTTTAGAGCCTCGGCTGTATATAAACTTTTTCCAAATTTTCTATCTATAATACATCTAAAAACACGAGTTTTCTTTAAAACTCGTGTATGCAAAGAGTATTGTTTCCCAAGTTCGACAAGGTTCGACGTAAGGTGAATCTAATAGTTTAAAAAAAGGATCGGTGCACCGGGTCGGGCACCCCAAAAACCCATCCGGATCGGTGAATCGACGATTCGGATATAGAATCGGTCGAATCGGTCGGATTCAACCTTAAAAACAATCCAAAAAAATTATGAAAATTCATTATAAATGTTGTTTTTTAGGAATCCAATAATAAATGGGGGAACTCCAAAAAGAAATAGGGGTACTCCATTAAGAACTTCTATTTTTTTGCATCGTTTTGCGAATATCTTTCCTTGTATGAACTACTGTTAATCATTAAATTTATATCACATAAAAGGAGAAGCATAAAATTATCATGGATAAAGTATATCATCATATATTGACTACAATAAAGCATACAATTAGTAGAATATGACCTAATACCAAAATGAAAGACGATGTTGTTCTTCATCTTGATCACGTTGGTGTATGATTGAATTCGTGTGATAATTCATTAACTCGATCTAGGAACGAATCATCCAAATTAGTGGGCACCTGACTATGCCCAAATTCTTAAGTGTTCGTGTTTTATTGCGTTCCTAATCCAAAATCCCTAAAATTTATCCATCCTTCATGCTCACCTACACTGTCGTGCTCGCCCCTACCCTCTTGCTGTTGGGATAGGGTGGCCTCAAAATCATCATATTTCTCATTTTCCCTTATACCCCCTTCTCACTCTCCCTCATTAGGTGCAATGCCACTGACATCTTCGACGAAATGTGAATATGTTGGCGAGTCTCATCACCTTCTTCATGATCTTTCTCATCGAGAACCTCAAGGAGCCCTCTCTTATGCAACATTGGCTCATCTTTCTCTACTACCCATTGTTTTGTTGTGTCAGTGACAAATATTATATCCAAGTTTATCGACCTGTAGTCTACAAGCTTCCTTCTTATTTATCACTCTCGGAGGTTTAAGTTGTAATGAACGTAGACTAGCTTATGAAGCATCTCCGAAACGAGTCGATTCTTCTTTGCAGTGTGCAACCATTGGAACATACTCCAGTAGTAGAACATGTCTGTGAGATCAACTTCATTGTTATCCTCCTTAGGTGAGGTGCATCGGTACCATATATCTCCCACCATTCAGCTGGATTAAAATATAAAAAGCATTGTAAAGGCAAGAACAATTCATACGATTAAATTTATAAAAGAACAAAATATTAGTTAGGGGTTAACTTGGATCCATCTTCGTTCGAGAATTCTTGGCAAGTCTAGTTCCGAAAGATCCTACAACATCCTTATACATAGAAAGCTAAAGCAAAATATTTCGTTTTAGTGCATTAGTTATTCCACACAAATATAACAACTCAATGAAGCTCTTACCCAAATATTAAATCTTACCTCATGTATTGCCGCTACCTGGTTTCGATGACTTCTCTCCAGCCTGGTAATAATGTATTTGACCCCTTCAATAATTTTGTGTGGATGTTCAGGTGTCAAATAGAAAAACTTTGATTTAAAGTAGTAACCTATAAAATATATAGATAAAGAAATGTCATTTAAATGCACATTAAAAAAATATTTTGAAATTAAACATTATAAAGATATAAATATATATGTACCTACATAATGAATTAGGCAGCTCAATTTAGTGCCCCACATTATTTATATAATCTTAATCACTTTACTAGCAAAACAACACTTCTTCCTAATAGCTGATTTAGCCATCTCGATACCTTCGTAAAGGATGCCCATGGTAGCGTTCTTGTCAGCATCCATCAATCTTAACACCGTGACCAAATAGGCAATGGCCTCTACGATACTAGAACATCGAGACCAGAACCTCCTATATGTGACTATGCCCTCCACTTTTGGCCCTTTTTCAGACTTCGAGAGGTGGTCGTTTGACCACTCTTCGCTGGTAAACAATATCTTCAATGCAACTTTTGATTCTCGAATGGAGGTCACAACCAAATAATCTGTTGCAAAGCGAGTTATGGCAGACCTGTTTATCTTTTGTTTCTTAGATTGTTCTATGAATAAAATAAGATTTCAGAGTAGTTATATATAAATATTGACACGAACATCGCTGCCTCTAGAGTCTCATTCACAATTTTGATATCGCTGATCACCTCTAACATGAGATCGATGTTGTGTGCAGCACACGGGGTCCATACTAGGTGCTTCCTCTTATCCATCAACTCACGGCCCGCAGAAATACAAACACTCGCATTGGTTGTAATAAACTCGACACATGTTTATCTCCCACCTCCTCCACTATCTGGTTATATAGTCATACCAAGAAGTTATGTTTCCCTAAGACGTCTTTGCTAGACAATAAGGTTGTACCTTTTGGGCAATAGGCTAAGAAGTTAAGATATTCCTTCTTGCTAACTTTATTCAACCAACCATCACTCATGAGTGCAATGCCTGTTCTTGGCCACTTGTTTATATTCTTCAATCCACTTATTAACTTCTTTCACTTCTTTATCCAAGATCGACTCACTAAGCTCATATGCAATCGGGGGTTTTACCCTGGGCCCGGCTCTTTGGATTGTGTTGATTATAAGTGGGAAATTTGGGTTATTGACTGCATCAAAGGGGATCTTCTTATCATATAACTATTTACCAACATATATGCCCAACATGTTACTTGTACCTTTCACCATGCCTTTGAGGGTCATCTATTGTGACTTGGGCTTTGAGAGAAATGGGTCTATGCGACCATGACTTGCAATACTAGTGCTCTTAGATAAGCCATGAACAATTCTCTCAACGTCCGGTGCTTCTAAATACATATTGCCACCAACCCTTCCATACGTATTCGAGTTGAGCCCGCTATACATGCTCAAGCTAGGCCTACCATGTATGCTCAGGCGAGCCCGCCATGCATGCTTGAGCTGGGCCCATCATACATGCTTGGGTTGGGCTTGCCATGCATACCTATGCCATAACCACCAGGCATTCCGAACCCGCTTTTCCTCTGGTACGTTTCGTACAAACTCAATCTTGTAGCCATTTTCGAGTCATGATTATATTGCTCTTCTGGATCAATCCCGCTTGATGGCGTATATAAGCCAACTATCTCCTCATCCATCATCTGTTTTGCAACCTTTTTACCCTTGGTAGCTTTGAGAATGACAGTCATATATTTTCTTATATTGCTAGGGACATAATTGCATGCAGAAACATCTCCCTTAACCCCTGCCAAGTGTTGCTTAAACCTATATACCCCACTACTAATCACTTTTGACATTAATTACAAATAATTATATATTTTTTGTTGAGATCATGTCTGACCCATGCTGCCATGCAAGGTTTTCTCTAGAATTTGCCATGGTTCAATTGCTTTAAGATGTAAATGGTTAAAAATTAACCTCACAATTTAATATAAGAAATAATCAGCATGTGTAGTGATAATGTGTAGGGGTAATTAATGAAGTTATATTTATTGTTCATGCAAAACACTTCTACTGGTAAAAATATTTTAGTTCCTAATGGCAAAAATATTTTATTTATACAATATTATAGATAAAAATAGTATGTATCAGCCAAACCTAGAATTAAGAAAAAAAAAAATCACAATGATATAATATCAATAAAAAATATATTTACAATGATATAGTCATTCATAATGCCACTACATGTAGACTCGCCATATATCTTTATCTTGACAAGCATGAATGACTTCCTACTGGCAAAAATATTTTATTTATGCAACATTATAGATAAATTTACAATGATATAGTATCAATAAAAAAATATTTACTATGATATAGTCATTCACAATGCCACTACATATAGACTCGTCGCAAATCTTCATTTTGACAAGCATGAATTAGTTCCAACTGGGAAAAAAATTTATTTACGCAACATTATAGATAAAAATATTATGTATAAGCCAAACTTAAAATCAAGAAAAAAAATACGTACAATGATATAGTATCAATAAAAAAAAAAAAATACAATGATATGGTCATTCACAATGCCACTACATGTAGATTCGTAACAAATATTCATTTTGAAAAGCATGAATTAGTTCCTACTGGCAAATTTTTTTTATTTATGCAACATTATAGACAAAAAGAGTACGTATAAGCCAAACTTAGAATCAAGAAAAACAAATTTACAATGATATAGTATTAACAATTTTTTATTTTTTTACAATGATATAGTCATTCACAATGCCACTACAAGTAGACTTGCAACAAAATAATATTTACAATGATATAGTCATTCACAATGCCACTACATGTATCAGGATAATATAATTATAAAAGATGTATCAAGAACATACATACATTTTATATATCAACAAAAATTTTATTGCATTAAAAATTTAACAAAAAAATTGGAAAATACAAGTTAATTTATCACGATAATCAAAACTTGGTCATGATTTTTCAAAAAAAATTGAAAAACACCAACAATCACAAATTTTCAAACAATTGATCACCAAATTTTGGTTAATCACGCAAATAACACCATTAATCGTCTGAATAACGTTGTTATCCTCAAAACCCCTCTAAAATCATTCAAAATAATGCCCTAATTCGGCTGAAAATTTCCATTTGGCGGATTTTTTAACTCTTTTTCTAAAAAAGCAGCCACAACTCCATTTCTTAAAAAATCGAGCAATAAAAAATAGTTAATCCCACAAATTACACCCAAAATCATATGGAGAACAACATTACTTTCAAAAACCCTCTAAAATAATTCATAAGGGTGATTTTCTTTGTCTAAAATTTATAGTTTGGTAGGGAAAAAAAAAAAACCTAACTGTTCTTGAGAAAGCCATGACTCAAAATAAAAAATCCACCACAAATCGATAAAAAAGGAGAAAATAGGCTACAATTTATGGTCAATAACATTATAAAGAACTAAAACCCTATGATATAAAGAAAATATTTGCTAAAAATCGATTGGAATCAATTAAATCATGGAAAAAAATACGAAGCACTTCCCTGTTCTTTGAAACCGTGACTTCAAATCCAAAATTGACTTGTAATTGACTTAAAAACTGTGATTTCATTTGTAATCGATGAAATGGCGGAAAACCTAAACACGTCATGTGTTCTTCACAAAACCATGAATTTTTTATTTAAATTCGAACTTTGAGGTCAATTATAATGCTCAATAAGGTTGTAAAGTTAGATCCAAATCTGTAAGATTTGATTTTGTTCCTATAATTGATCAAAACAATCCAAAACATGATGATTTTTTATGTTTTATACTATTCATCGAGTCTTGAACAATGAATCGGGCGGTTCACTGTAGAGAATCGCCGTTTATTCTCTAGAACCGGGCAATACAATGTTTTTCAATGGAATCGACACGGGGTGACCGATTCCCATGTCGAATTGCCCGAGTCCATTATGACTCGGCGATTTTTAAATCACTAGTTGAATCGAAAGCATAGTGTTGGTGATTTAATGGGTCTACAAAATTATGTTGAGCTTGCAAATATTGCGCAAAGATTCTGATATAGAAATCTTTTATAAGGTTATTTTCTTGAAAATCAAGGAAAATTATTACAATATTTATAATTTTTAAGAAAATTGTTTCCCGGACGGGACCGGATTTCTACAATATGCAGTCCGGAGCTATAAAGCATCCATCTTTAAGATGGATGCAAATAGGTGGTCCATCTAAAAAAAATGGTAACTATCGATCCAAATGTTTTTTTAATATAATAATTATTTCTAGTTTTCAAATTTTTTTTTGCCCATATTCGTGATCTCCATGTCACATATTATATATTTTTTAAAAAATTAGGACCAAATTATATTTAAAAAATATATTCATTGCCAAGCCACATTTCTACAATATGCGGTAGAGATCTGTCCTAATTTTTAAAGATAAAAAGATAAAAATATTTAAAGGAAAATTTTTTCATGCGGGCTAGACCGCATGACTACATATGCGATCCAAAAAGTGTAAAGCATCTATCTCAAAGATGGATGCAAGTAGGTATTCCATCCAAAAACAATGAAAGCTAATGGTCCAAATATTTTCTTACTAGAACTATTATTTATAGTTTTTAAAGTTTACTTATTTTTTCACATTCATGATCTCTATGTTAGACATTACATGTCCTATAAAATTAACTTCAAAAATCCATCTAAAAAATAGATTTATTTATAGGCCCGCATTTCTACATATGCCGGCTTGGCTGCATAGAAACTTGGTTAATATCCTGTTTCTATGGGGCCAAGTCTACATATGTAGAAATGCGGTCCTCTTAATAAAGCTATTTTTGAGATGGATTTTAGGACTTAATTTTTAGGGCAAGCTTTATATGCTTCCCCTACAGCATAAAACTTATATACTTTCCCTTATCCAATCGTCCATTCTAAATGGAGGGTTAAGATTGCCCCAATCACAATGTCTTGTGTCTATACTATTTTATTTTTAATTTTTTTTTCTATTAACAATTTTAACACCAAATTTTGGACGTCTAATCCTCTATTAAACTCGCACTAGAAAAATAATATAAAAACAATATTTCCCATAAAATAAAATGACCAAAATTCCTTTGAAAATTTCAAGGGGTATTTTGGTCATTATATTTTATAGAAAAATTATTTTAATATTTTTTATAGGTGCGGCCTAATGAGAAGATTGCACGTACTAATTTCATATTCATACAATTTGTATAAAAAAAACTAAAACTAAAATAATTTGAGAAGTAGGATCTAAGATCAGACAATGAGTGACTCTCTTTATCAAAATTGGACGGTTGGATGGTAGAGGAAGCATAGATCTTCGATGGTGTAGAGGAAGTATAGAAACCTTTCCTCAATTTTTAAGGAAATGTAATATCTAGAGATTATGAATATGAATAAATAAATAAGTTTTAAAAACAAAAAATAATAAGTCTAGTGAGAACACATTTGAACCAGTGGTTTAAAAAAACGGATCAGTGCCTCAGATCGGATACCCCAAAAACCCATCCGGATAGAGAATCAGCCGAATCGGTCAGATTAAACCTTAAAAAAATCCAAAAGACTTATTAAAATTTATTATAAATGTTGTTTTTTATGAACCCAATAAGAAATACGGGTATTACATTATTAACTTTCATTTATTTTTTATAAATTTACGAATATTGAGATGTTTTTTCCCAGTAAAAACTTATGTTAATCATTAAACTTGTATCACATAAAAAAAAACCATAGACTAATCATGGATAAAGTATATAGTCATACATAGATTACAATAAATAATGGATTAAATCGATGAAAAAATTGCCATTAAAATCTCGAATTGGCGGAAAACCCTAATCCCCTAAAAAAAAACCCAAATTATTACAACCTAACTAATTATAAACCAAAATTATTGCAACCTCGCTAACTACAATATTATATACTAAAATTGAAATTATTGGTTTATATTTTATAATTATTTTATTATATAAATATAAACAAATTCAAAATATCTTATACTATCATTTAATTTAAAATGTATTATTGACAATAGTAAGAAGAATAGTACATTACATGATTTATAAATCCAAATAAATTAATAAAATAAATAAATATTTGGTTATCAATGTAGAAATTATTAGAATGTGTATCAATTTTTGAAATAATACTTTAATTTTTCAAAATTTTAATTTTTTAGATTTCTAGAATAAATTTAGTAGAAGAGATTGTTAGCAGAAACAGAGAGATATTTCAAATGGTCTCATTGTATGCACCCTATCTTAAAATTAATATTCATAAATTTATGTTAAAGATTACCATATTATAAAAATAAAAATTATAATTAGAACAGTTTTTCCTAGTTTGTATTAAAAAATACTTGTTGTATTAAAAAATACCTTTTATTTTTTTGACAAGAAATACTTGTTGTATTACCTTTTATTTATTTTTTGACAAGAAAAAAAAAAGAAGATGTTGTATTACCTTTTTTTTTGCTTGTTGTATTACTTTTTATTTTTTTACAAGAAAATAAAAAAAATGATGCTGCGAAAGTACCTTTTATTTTATTTTATTTTTTTGATTACATTATTTTATTTTTTTTATTTTTTTTGAAGACAAAAGTAAAACATATATATATTTTTTATTTTTTTGATGATATTATTTTCTTCTTTTTATTTGTTTTTTTTTGTATGATATATTTTTTTCTTTTTTTAAAGATAAAAATAAAATCACAAAATAGCATCGAGCTTGAAACTTCCCTATAAGAAATGTAATTGAAAACCACGATAGCCAATCGCTCAATGTTAAATACCTTTATACAATAATAATTTATATTAAATAACATTTCAATGTTACATCACTTGCCTCAAATTTCACATCGAAAGAATCAAACATACTTTAATAAGTACCTATTCAATAGCTTTACCATGAGCTTGATCGAGAGAAGTGGCATACCTGCATGAAACCTTTTTAAACCAAATTACCAAAATATCTTACCTATGAAGTCATTTAGAATAACGATTTATGCCAGCCGAACCGACTTATGACGTCATATCCGCTTAAAATCACGGTTTAAAACGAGTGATTTACTATTCAATATCTTATTTATTTACTATTCAATATCTTTATCTATTTTTGAGGTACATCCGTAGTTCCCGATTTATAATGAACGATTTACTATTCAATATTTTATCCATTTACTAATCAATATTTTTATCCATTTTCGATTTATAACGAACAATTTAATATTCAATATCTTAACCATGTACTATTCAATATCCTTATCCATTTTTGCAGTGCTTCTATCTTATCCGTGAGAGGGAAAGTGAATACATCATTCATCTTATAAATGAAAAGGTTGCATCCTTATATAAACTTTTTCCTTGTTTTATTCTTATCCTTCCTCTTCCGGTCTTCGTTGTCGTTGTGAGGGCTTCGGACTGCCAGGACTTTCTCTCTCAGCTGTTGCATCCTTATTATAAACTTTTTCCTTCTTTTATTCTTTTCCTTCCTCTTTCGGTCTTCGTTGTCGGGGCTTCGGATCGACTTTCTCTCTCACATTTCTAACTGCTTCATACCTCAGGTTCGTTCTAGGGTTTCTCACATTTCTAACTGCTTCAGACCTCAGTTTTGTTGTGAAGGCTTCATCCCCACTTTTTATGGCTACTCATCAAATTCTGGTCAGGTTATTGGACGGCCAAACCAGATGTATCCAGATCGAAAACCCTAGAATCACTGGTTCATCCCTCAAGAATCTAATCAGAGAGAGAACTGGTATCCCTGTTCCCTTTCAAAGGTTGGTGGCTGGAGCCCTAGAAATCTCTGAAACTAGCTTGCTTTCATCGATCAATGGCCTGTTCCCTTCTTGTACCCTCCTCTTGAGATTGAGAGGTGGAAAGGGAGGTTTCGGATCTCTTTTGAGAGGGGCTGCCACCAAGGCTGGCCAAAAGAAGACCAACAATTTTGACGCCTGCCGTGATATGAGTGGAAGGAGGCTTCGTCATGTGAATGCAGAGAAAAAACTTGAGGAATGGAAGGCTGAAGAAGAGGAGAGGAGGCTTGAGAAAGTTGCAGAGGAGTTCTTGAAGAAGCAGTCGAATAGTTTGAAGAAGAAGAATGGGAAGGATGTGGATAATTATCTGGAGAAGTATAGGGAGGAAACTGCAAAGTCTATGGAAGAAGTAGATGAGGCTGTTAAGGCGTCGATTGATTTATGCAAGGGGGGAAAGCGTAAGGTTTTGCATGAACTAGAAGCAGGATCAAAAAAGCTAAAGCTCTGGTAAGATTTTGGAAACCCTACTTTCAGATTTACCATTGTTGATTTTTGCAGAATTACTCCCCCTTCTCGCTAAATTCTGTCTTGATTTAATTTTTCTTGTCCTGCTTTTATTTTTAATAAAGGCTTCTTCTAACAATCACACTTGGGGTTCAGTTATGTAGATATTATACATTGAGGACATGGTTTCTATGAGTCCATGTAGAAATGAGTCACTTCTTAAAAAATCTATTTTTGAGATGGATTTTTTGACCTAATTTTTAAGGACATGAGATCATGGATATGAATAAATAAATAAATTTTAAAAATTAAAAATAATAATTCTATGTAGAAAACATTTGGACGATACTTTATACCTCGGGACCATAAATATAGAAATGCTATCCCCTATGCATGAAACAATTTTCCACACATTAAACAACGTAGAGACTGAATTTTTCCCCACACATTCACACCTTAAACTTAGAGGGTGATGCACAAAAATTATTTGGGCCTGACCATGTCAAATGTTCAAAAATTATTTGATTCTGACCATGTCAAATGTTCAAAAATTGTTTGGTTTTGACCATGTCAAATGTTTACTATATGTCAAATGTTCAAAAATTATTTGGTTCTGACCATGTCAAATGTTTACTATGATCATAGGATGCTTGAAGAAGAGGAAGAAGATGATGACGAGGATGACATGGATGGGAAGTCTGTAGTCGTTGATGAAGGATGTTCTACTCAAAGAGAGGCTTTCAATAAGGAAGAGTGTGCGAGTCACGATATTTCAGTTAGTGGAATGCGTTCAACCAGTGGTGCTTCTTGCTCATCATCCTATCGGTCCCTGAAGAATGACTCCTCGGATAGTGATTTGACAGAGAATGATTCACTCAATTCTCTTGAGGTTATATCTGAAGAGACAGAAGAAAACTCTGCCAAGGGTATTGATGAATGTCATGAGCTTAGTCTTTCAGGTAGTGTTGTTGCTGAGGGCTGTTTGGTTGGGGAAATTAATGCTCACAGGGAAGATAAATTTGAAGAAGCTTTGGAAGGAAATAAGGAAAATGCTTGTGATTTTGAAGAAGCCTTGGAAGGAAATAAGGAAAATGTTTGTAATGGGAGCACGAGTGCTCGTGGTTCAGAGATGCCTCTGAACTTTGACAATTTCAATGCACCTCCAGATATTGAGGTATGGATTCATAAGGAGCAGTCTATTTCATATGTTCTTTGACTTCTTATTGTGTGTCAATTTATTTTGTTGTATGAATTCCAGTCCCCCCAAATGTGCCAATCTGAGATATGACATCTTTTTGAATTCTAATTCCAGTCCCCCCAAATGTGCCAATCTGAGAAATGACATCTTTTTGAATTCTTATGTTGGTATTTAGTAGTTACATCCTAATTTTTATTCTAATATTGGTTGTTATTTTAGATCTCTTCTTATGGGGATCTTATCTTGACAGTTGGAGGACTATTATTTCTAAATCAGGATATATAGAACACAATGTGTGCGGGTGCGTGCGCGCTTGTGTGCATACATGTGTGTCTGTGTGCGTGCCTGCAGTTATGCGTTTCTCTGTACAACCCATAGTTGTTGGAAACGATTCTGAATTCATTTTAGGCAATTGTGATCGGCTAGAAGATTCTTATTTTTGGAATCAACATCTATACAAGAGGAATCGTGGAAACGAGATTTCTATTTTATAGGAATCGAAAATCGACCAAAATAGGTTCGACCAAAACATAGATGGAATTGAGATTCCTAGCTCTTTGGAATCGAGTTTCCGACCTATTTGGAATCGACTAATATGGAGTCGAGATTTTGTCATTTATGGAATTGAGATTCTGAACCCCATGTCTACTTGATGCATGATTTTAAGGGGTTACAAATCTCGATCACGAGATGGATCAAAACTCAAATCCAAATGGCTATGAAACTCAATTCCATATTGGGTCGAATCACGATTCCAAACTGGTATGATTCTTGATTCGAAATGCTTAGGAATCTCGATTCCAAACTGGTATCATGGATAGAGGCTTCTTAGTTCAAGTAGAGAAAATGCATTGGGACTGATTTGATTTTTAAAGGTTATATCACAGATCTATAACCGTTCGTAGTAGTTTTGTCACTTGCTTTGAGTAGTTTGCATTTTTATGCATTATCTTTTGGTTTCCATACAAGTCTTTAAATTAAAGGTGATCATATGTAATGGTTTTGTTGCAAAGTGGGGACCTGTTTCATGTTTTATGTGGTAAACATAAGTTTATTATTCATTGGGCAACTACGACTCTTGTCTGTGGCTGCATGATTTATTATAAAGATATTCATGCAACGAAAGAGGGGCAAGGGGTGCGTGCATGTGCTCATGCTAGTTGGATAATTTATAGTTTTTATTTGGAGTGTGTTTTCGAATTTTAGACTTTCTAAGAGATTTTTCTGAGGTTGTTGGGTATATGTGTATACTACAGTGGTACATGGATTTCTCACCATATATACACTTGCTCTTGTAGCTGACTGAATTTTGAAGAAGTTGTGTAAACCAATTTTCCATATGTTTTGGTGATAAAGGTGTGCTATTTGGGGCAATCAGCAAAGGTGTTCTCCCATGATGTAAGCTGGTTCTGTTTATGATGTCAAGGAGTTATTATGAGAAAAAAGAACCAGGGAGGTATTTTTCTTTTGAGTAGTTCAGTTGTAGGATGTTAACTGGGGATGTAGTGGTGCAGCCTTTTGGTGAAACAAATTTAAATAGTGGCTTCTAATCTGTTGCTCTCAGTGGGAAATAGTTATTTGGGATGAATTTCCCAAAGCAAGTCCAACATTTCTTCATTTCATTTAGTTTATTGTTCTCCATGTTTTAGCAAAAGCCTCTAGGGAAGAGTTAAATTTAGGAGTTATGAATTCCAACTGTTATTGTCTCATTTGGGAGGTAAAGAGGTGCTTCCAGTTAGACAGGTTAGGGATTGTTATGTGCTTCACACTGCTAGTTGTGGATGTGAAGGTGAAGATGGAGATTTACAGTTGGATTATGGTCGGGGTGTACTAAATGTGTGTGAAACACTTCCTGGGTATATGTATGGTCTTGTTTTTATAAGAAGACTGTCTCAAAGGGGCTGTTTCGAGATTCCTTATAAGGTTGATTGATGGGCCTTTTTATTTTCGAGGATGTAATTGAAAAGGGGATTGCACTTGTTCAGTGCATTGAGGTTGTCAAGAGGTTGTTTATCCTCTATTTTAAGCAATGGTTGCTTGGTTAGAAAATAAATCAAGACGGTTTTCATTCATTAATACACTGCTTTTTGGTTGAGCTATGAATCTCTTCTGTTTTTATTTTATTTTTTTGGAAATTGATGTATTATTAATATTTTGAACGAGGATACATTATTAACACTAGTACAGGAAAAAAGAGAAAATATGAATACACGATTGTCTACTGTAGTGTAATTGAAACAATTTCAATAAAAGGCAGATGCACCCTGGGAGCTAAGAGATGCAAATGCCTAATCTTTGTAAGGCCCATTGGGATATATACATGAAACGGAGGCAAAAGCAAATGCCCTGTCTACTGGTCTCAAATTGTGTGCCGCTTTGGGGGTCCTTTGCTGGGGTAAGGTAACTCAAAAAACATATCTCATGGGCAATCTGGCCGTCCATTGGTGTAATCTTTCCCTAAATCTTAACAGAAGTGAAAGGATATCATGTCTGTCAATCATGTTAATCATGTTTGGAGAGTAGCAAATGGTAGAGCAGATGGATTAGCAAGGAGGGAACCCTATCTAATTTGCACATGATACATCATGAAGAGCATAGAGATTCATAATGTCTACAGAAGTGAAAGGATAACGTGTCTGTCAATCATGTTTGGAGAGAAGCAAATGGTCGAGCAGATGGATTAGCAAGGAGGGAACCCTATCAAATTTGCGGATGATACATCATGAAGAGCATAGAGATTCATAATGTGTACAGAAGTGAGGAATATCGTGTCTGTCAATCATGTTTGGAGAGTAGCAAATGGTCTAGATGGATTAGCAAGGAGGGAACCCTATCAAATTTGCGCATGATACATCAAGAAGAGCATAGCGATTCATAATGTTTATAATTTTTTGTGTAGTTTTATGCGTTACTCGTTCAGACACTCTTTGTTGAAGTGACATTTACAGTTAAACAATCAGAACGAAAAAAAATAAAATCAAATGCACGTGTTATGGACTTCTTAACTAGAGTGATATGGAGTTTTAACTAGAGTGATATGGAGTTCTGAACTTCATTTTCCATGTCAATGTTAAAAAGGACAGGTGAGGCCGCCCAGGTGGTCGGGGATCCCAACTGCCTGGGCGTCTACTGTGTAAACAAAAAGAGGGGGGGGGGGGGCTCAGGGTTTTTTTTATAAATTAATAATTTTTTTTAGGTAGTTATAAATCTATGATTTTGCATTATAAATTATATAGACATAGCCATACATAGTTATATTTTCCAAACATAGCCATAAATATAGCCAAATATAGCCATAAATATACTACAATCACAAAAAATAGCAACCTAAAAAAAAAGAACCCCACTTATGATGCATAACATAACACAAGGTAAAGCCAACTAATCTCTCTGGTTCGAGAAAACTCCACTCATTCTCTCTGGTCCGAGAAAACTCGTCCTCAAGTTTTGAAGTGTGCTAAGATGAATTGAGCATCAAAACCACCTTCTTCAACCTTCTTCTTCTTGGTTTGCTCAAGGATTATAGGTGGTAAAAAGAATTTCTCAAGAGACGGATCCTGATATGCATATCGAGGAATCAATGCAAATTTATTAATTGTGACTATCCTTGAGCTCTTATTGAAAATCGTATAGAAACTTCAAATCCAATTTTCTGGTCTTTAAAAGTTTTCTCGACATCTATTTCATTACTCTTTGAAATTAGGGCCACAATTTGCAAATTTTGAGTCAAGCATGCTTCCATTGTACTACTCTGATTCTATTGCCCTAAATCTCCTAAATGTTCGTCCTCTTTGATATTCTTGAAATCTTCATCTTTTTCTTCTTCAAGGATCAATTCACCCGCCAAATTTTTGTCTTTACCATAGATAGGATATCCTGCAAGGTCCTGTACTTCATCTGCGTCAAAGATTGGTGGTGAATCCCAATCCACAACTTGCTGATTCTGGATGCAACTTGCATCAAAATCAATATTATCCTCCTTCAAATAGAAAATCCTAAAGCGATGTCGCCCATGTAGAGGTATTCTATTACTTTCATCTTCACTCGACTTTCTATGCGAAGCATGAAGGTAAAAAAGGTGGTACTCGAGTTTTTCTTCAAAATTAAGCTTCCGTTGATGCCATCGTGCATCAAACCTATCTATGTAGTTTTACATCTTACCAGTCCGTTACCACTCAAACCCAAACTCTAATTCGCACCATTATCCATAAAAACCCTCAAGATTTTGATCTATCCTCAATAAATTCCTCTTTGTTTAGGGCACGTTGTTGATGGCCTCGCTTGTGCAGCCATACTTTTGTAACTCTCTTTATCAAGTTGTTGATTTCCTCGTGTAGTTGGATCAGATCGGCATCCCTACGGCTAAGACCGCCACGACCGACCATCGCAATCTCTAACTGTCTTTGAACCATATGCTCTGATACCATTTGATGCAGAAAGGAAAGGTGGAAAATTAAATCCACCATTTTCCTAAACTTTAAACAAGTAAAATCAACCATATCGGAGAAAGAACATTGCTTTATTGGAGAAGAATTTTCTTCTTTCATAAAATAAATTCCATTCCAATAACATAAGTCTTCCAAACTTTGACATCCAATCCTTTATAAGTATATGAAACCCAAAAATTAACTTGAGACGTAAGTAAACATTTAGGACTTTGAAATACCCCTAATAATACTAAAATTCCAGAAATATCCCTATGCATAACCATGTGCAGTACATGAACAACAACCATGAGCAGTACATGAACAATATCCTTAAACAGTAAAATAAAAACTTAAAAATATAAAAAACTCTAGAGTTACTAGGAAAAAACCCCAAAAATAGTCCTAAGACTAAGATTAATGTATGCATATCTTGAAATTAAACAAAAATTGAAATTGAAAAGGAGAATAATTCTGTCCCGCATAAGATAATGTGGATGATCTATAAAAGAGGAATGATTGGACACTAGAGAGTGTTTTTAAGGGTTCTGCGTCAGGGTGAGGGCTGTTACTAGACATGTAGACTTTGGCTAATGTCTTGTACTTCCTTAAGGTTTTCAGCAGGTGATCCATGTGGATGGTGCTGGTCTTCACCTTTTTGTCATGGCAGTTGACAGCCCTCTGTTATGGTATACTATTAATATACCCACTCGATATGGTAGGCTGACCCTATTTTATGATTTTGGCAGGACCTTAGGATATTGGGCTTTTTTATGTGGAAATTTGATTGGAGGTTAATATGCAGTTAATGAATGTAGCACATGTTTTTTTGCCCAAAATATAGAAAAAAATTCAGCATTATTTTCGGTCTTGCATGTTCGAACTTTGTGTTTGAAAATTTTGGGTTCTCAGCTTTATACAAAGAAACTGACGTGTGGTGCATGTTATTTCAGGTATTAGGTCTGGAGAGGTTGAAATTGGAGTTGCAAGCGCGGGGTTTGAAATGTGGAGGTACCCTCCAGGAGAGAGCTGCGAGGCTATTTCTGCTAAAGACTACACCTTTTGACAAGTTGCCCAAGAAGTTGCTTGCTAAGCCTAAAGACTAAATCTTCTGTGCTTATTAATTAATTTTCCATCCTTTTGGTGAATCTTCTTGTATTTTTCTTACTTGCGCCCCTGTAGTTTTCTTACTCGACTAGCACATGCACATACTCATGTTGTTATATGCATATCTTTGTAGAAAACTCATGAGGTCTTACTGCTTTTGTAAACCAACTTTGTTATTGCAGCATTGACCCCAAGAAAGTGGTTTTGTGTATCACTAGACCGTGTAGAAGCCCCCCTTTTGTTTTTTTTCTTGCTGTATATGTTTTGGAAATCATGTCCTTGTTCTGTTATTCAAATTCCATCTCATTTGTTTTCTCTGTCTTTTTTTTCCTCCTGTGAATGATTACTTATCTCAATTTCATTAATTTGTGAACCATACAATTATATAGAAATATCAGTGGTCTGTACATTAATTCACAATAAAAACTGGTTGACAAGCACCCCGTTTGGCAAGGGCATCAGCCTTGGTATTACTTCCCTTATTGCAGTTACTGAATTCCTTGTCCCAATCTTGGGTGAGATGATTTCTAATTTGTTAAAAAACTGGACTCAAGCCTCCAAGGCACCATTGGCTCCTCTTTGCAATGACTTCCCTTTGGTGGGCTATTTAAGGCCTTTGAGGAAGAGCCTTAAATTCAACTTCATTAGCAATACAATTGCCAGCAGGGCCTCAGAATGACCCTGGAATTTGACTGCTGTTATCTCTAATCACACCCCTAACTTCTAACAAGCCAGGGTTCCTAGTGAGTTTCCATCAAAATTTGATGGGATTTTTCCTTGTGGTGGTGGTATCCACTGGTTAACTCGTTTTCTTGCTCAAGTTAATCAAATCCCAAGTTTTGTCAGTTATGTCATTCTTTTGACGAGCCCATTCTGCTGCTGTGCTTAAAATCACGCCTTTCAAATTTACTTGTTCCGTACTCTGGTCTGGCAAATGCCTCCGATTTTAAGTGTCAAAAGTACTGAAAACAGTAGAGATTTTATTAGGATGCAACTTATCGTTGAAACTGGCGGGGACATCCACTCTTCAAAGAGTTGCTGCACAGCATTTGTTGAATGGTTCACTGAAATCTAACTAGACTTGATACCCGATACCACAGGTTATTCACTGCTGGGCAGCTCAGGAAAAGGTGAGTGATTGCACTCCTTGTTCATCTTCTTCGACATTAAACATGGCAGAATCTACTCTCGTTTTCTCAAATTGCTTAGAGTTAGGAGCTTCATTTGGCATAGCAGTCGTCCAATGGCCTGAACCTTATGTAGGTCGGAGAGGGTGCAGGCCTTAGAAGCCGGAGGGTTGAAAATGTGGGCTCTGTCACCGAGTAATATTCTATATAGGGAGCCGATGGAAGAGTCACTTTGACATGTTAACAGTGCTTCAATGAAGCTGTTATTCAGCGTTCTATAGCGGCAATCAATTGACCAAACCTTTTGTCGTGCCCATGTAGAGGGACCATGGCTATTGGGTCACTGATTTTCTTACACACCTCTGGAAATTGATTGATAACACTGACTATTTCCAGGGCATTTGTTAAAACCATAAGGTTATTGTCCTCCCATCTCCAATCATTTTTCCTGCAGTACCTAATGAGCAGAGGTACGCAATGAGCTATTCCCTTAGAACATTTGAGTCCTTGAATTCGGGTTTTTTTAAGAAAATTTAAATATATATCTTTTATAGTTTCTGTTATTACGATTCTATCAAATAGTTTCCGTTATTACTACTGTGTTAAATTTTTTTAGGTAAAAACAGAAATTAAAAAAAAAGAAAAAAGAAGAAGATGATTTTACCTTTTTTGTCTCAACAACCGTAAAATGTCTTCTCTCTTGTGGTGTAATTTCTCTACCTCTTTGAATTCATAATTATCCCATAAAATTAAAGGAGAACAACTGAGCCTCTAAATTTCTTAGAAAATTTTTAAGGATTATGAGAGTAGAAGATTAGAAGAAATCTTGTGGCGTACGCTCTTTCTATCTCTTTGAAGTCATGGTTATCCCATAAAATCAATGGGAAACAACTAGTTTGAGCCCCTAAATTCTTAAATTTAATAAAAATCTTAGGGATTATCAACTTACCCAAGGACCCTCGGTGAAAAAGGGAGTTTTTTTAAAAAAACTATTTTTACCCATGTAATGTAGAGAGAGGATACACAGACCCACAAGAGAAAAAAAAATTATGTTCTTGAATAACAAAATTTTAAATTTTCAAAAACTGAAATTGGCCCATTTTGGATTAAACAATCAAAAATATTTTAAATTCAATTGTTCAGTAACCAAAAAAATAAAGTCATCTTTTCTTTTTAAATTTCTGTTTTGACAAGAAAAAAAACGAACATGATAGTAATAACTTAACGGATTAGTAATTAGAGCTTTTTGTCATATGTCCACCAATTGAAACCCATATTTGCTCCTAAGGCTTGCCTCCGCGGCACATTCTCTTCATTAGTATCATTTAGTATCTTTTTTGATTTGTTTTGTGTTGTTATACCACGCCTTCTCAACGCCCCAGCCGTTTGATGTCATCATTCCTCCACTTGAAATCTCTCAAGTTGCTGGTTTGATGCGCAGGCAGTGTAGTGCTGGAAAATTCACTGCAATCATCGAGTGCATCTCCCAGGAAAGAACAAACATAATATTTATTTTTATATTTTCCCATCTTTCTCAAAAAATTTTGAGAATACCACCAGGTACAAATTGATTTTTTAAAATTTTAAAGAGTTAGTTAACTCTAGACAAACCGTATATTAAAACTCACCGTCAAACGTCACACACAATCAATATAAGAAAAACCCTTACTAAAAGACAGTTTCAACATCAATCCCATGACCAAAGTTACATTTTCATCCCTAATTAAAACTCTAAAAAAATGTAAATCAAGCACTTAAAAAACTTTGAAAATAGATGGTTCTTTTTACGACTGTTAACATTTCTTTTTCATATTTCTCCCCTTGTACAGAATGGATTTTTGCGGTGCTAAAATGCAACGCTATTTTCCCCAGTGCACGGGACGTCGAGATTTAAAGGCTATACTTCCCTTATAAAATAAAATTTATAGTTTCTCTCTTTTATCGAATGGAGGGTTAAAATTGTTCCAATCACAGTGTCACGTCTCTACACTATTTTATTTTTAATTTTTTTTCTATTAACTATTTTTTAGATGCCCAATCTCCCATTAAACTCTCACGAGCAAAAAAATATTAATAAAATATTTACAATATTTGACACCAAATTTTGAACACCCAATCCCCTATCCCAATCCCCTATTAAACTCTCACGAGTAAAAAATATTAAAAAAATATTTACAATAAAATAAAATAACCAAAATACACTTAAAAATTTTAAAAGATATTTTAATCATTATATTTTATCAAAAAATTATTTCTAATATTTTTTATAACTACACCCAATAAAAAAATGACACATACCAAATTTCATATTCATACTATTTATATAAAAAAAATTAAAAATAAAATAATTTGAGACGTCGGATCTAAAATCGGGTTTTTTCTATCAAAATTATGGTTAAATGGCAAAAAAAGCATAGGGGAAAAGGGAAGTATAAAAACCTTTCCCGAGATTTAAATCCGTGCTAGGTTTGCAGGCCCTTGTGCTTGTACTTCTCCCTCCACCTTCTCTCGTTCTTTACGACCTCTCTCTCCCTCCCCGATCTCTCTTCTCAAAATACCCCAAAAACTGAGAATCCCCGGTGGTCATAAACGGAAGAACAGACGAACAAAAACCAAAATTGTAAAGCTACGAAAAAAAAAAAAAAAAAAAAATGACAAAATTTTTTAAAAACCTGAAAAAATTTACAAAAATTTGAACCTCACAAAAACTCCCTACCTTATTTATATAAATTTTCAAAAAAAATTTATAGGTACTTTGAAATTAAAACTAACAAATGCGAGTTAAAATATTACAATTTTAGGTGACTTAGATAAATTTCCCCAAATTTTCCCCAATACAAAAGGCTGTCCAGGGGCATTTTTTTTATCCCTAACCTGTATTAAAATGCTCCTGTGGAAGCTCACTTTAAGCACTCCCAAACACTCCCATAAGAGCGTCAAAAAGCTCTCCCAGAGAAAGAGGGAAGCCTGGCCGTGGCCGTGGCCGGCTTGGTCCAAGCCCGTCCTGGCTCCTATTCAAGCAGGAAGCCCGGCCACAGCTGGCCTTGGTCCAAGCGTGGCAGGCCAGGCCGGCCGGGATGAGACAACCTTGATAGGAAATCATCAAAACCGGAAACTATATGGATCATCATGCAATGAACACCCGCGAGCATAACCATCCATTATGGGCCACACATATTTCACATATAAGATAAAAAAGAAGGTTCTAGACACACAAATTATCTGAAAGCACGAGTATGGTTCCACAAATAAAAGATCACAAGAAAAAATAAGCCATAAAACTAGACATTCCAGGCGACCTAGTATCAGTCTTCAAGTATCATGCACAAGAACCTTAATTCTCCACCCTGCTTGGTCTGCTATTTACATGGTGAAACACTTTATGACCACAGTTCAAGTCTCAAACTAAAGCCATCCCAGCAGGTTTAGTAGGGGTTGGCTGACCAGGCATTGTGACCATATCGGCTTCGACTATATCGGTAGCAAAGCCCTTGGGATGTTGTTTCCAATAGTCTGCGAGAGGGTGTATCCACTCGGGTTCTTCGATCTCCTTTCGGCTCTCTTTGAGCTCTTCACTTGATAACCCGTACTTTTCATCTCTTTCCTTCACAAGCTCGGGTTTTACTAACCCGGCGTTCATCGCTTGTGGAGACATCATTAAGGCGGGTGCACCCATTGGGAGCCGGTCCCCTATTTCGAGTTTTAGAGAGAAAATGTTATTTGCTTTTAATATTGTTTTCCTTGGTTGTAATTGTTTTCAAATGGTGAGATTACTTGTGAATATGTGAAACCAAGAGAGGCTAAAACAGAAGTACTGATACATTTAAATATACAATGAATCAAAAATCTTAATTTAATACACAGTGAAATCGCAAATCCTAATGAACATTTCTTTTTTCTTTTTTTGAATATTAACCATCCTCCGTTGTATATGCATCATTTCAGAGGTAAATAATGCCTGACGGATGGTTGTCGAATTTTTATTAGAATGCTTAAAACCAGTGTCAGGAAAAACTCCTCAGCCAAGGGCCATGCCGGATAACTCAGCCACAGGGATGAAAAGCACTCAATAAATTGTGAAAAATGACCAAAAATTGAAAAAAAGGAAAATGTATTAAAAGAAAAATAAAACAAAAAAATCCTTGAAAATCTCAAATGAGCTTAGAAAGTATCAGCAAAATGGATTTAGAAAACAGATTTACAGTTGGAGTTTTAACAATTCAAAAATGGGTGACATACGAAAATAGGGATTTATTGCAAAAAAAAAAAAAACTCACCAACAATATAAAAAAAACACGATCACACACAAAAAATTGGCAGCTCAATCCGAACAAATTTTATGTTCTTTAGAAAAATTTTTGAATTTTTTAAATATCCCCGAGCTATACACAGCTTCGAAACTCAACCTTCAAGTTGCTTGGCCGAGTCCAGTCGCTCAGACTAGTCCGAGTACACTGTTTAAAACTAAAATGCTAGCCCAACATAGCTTGCAAACCCTAATGTAAATAACTAAATAAAAGCAGCGTTGGTGAAGTAAGCTGATAGCTCCAAAGGAATTCAAACTTGCAAAAGGCCTCACGATCAGAGAAGGCAAACAAACAGGAAAGTAATGAGAAACAGAGCTTTCACCTCTATCCACTTGCCATGTACACCAGAACTTTCCATGAGTCTTTGCCATTTCCCTCAGCTCTGCCTTCTGCAACATCTCAGGGACTCTAGGATTCACCCACAATCCCGTTTTTATCTGCCGGCAAACTTGCATAAATTAAAATCTCAATGAGGAATAAAAACATTAACGTTAAGATACATATCTTGCAATGACTGCAATGAAATATAATAATTGCCTGGTTGTATCTAAGCAATACTAATGTTCTTACTCCGCAGTGTGTGTGTGTTAATAGAGATTTCTAAACTGGAAAAAGAGAGAACACAGCACTTCTATGAAGCTTCATTATTCAACAAGCGTGCTCATTCCTATTCTTTGGTAGTAGTACTACTCACCCAGATAAAGTACAAAAATTTACATATAAAACCATGTCGAATGATGCATACATACCCCATAGGCATGAGAATGCCATAATTTCTTCTCTTCATCCGGCAGACTTTCGAAGATCCGGTCAGATACAATGTACTCCACGCCTGTATAATAATTCAATAAGCACCATTTTAGAAGAATGAGAATGTTGATAATAAAAGCAACCCCTATTGCTCGAGTCATCTGAAGGTCCTACGTCCTTAGTTGATTAAGGTACCCTACCACAATAAGGGTGCCGCTGGCTAATGACCTCTGCCTAAGATTGTTTCAAATGACTTGAGGGCCCTTGACCCTCAGCTAATTAAGGTACCCTGTAATAACTGTGCCACTAGTTATTACCCACTGCCTGGGATTGTTTGAAATGACTAGAATAACTTGGAGAGCACATCTTATTTTTTGCTACAATATGATATTTCTCCAAGATGTCCATGAGTGCAAGGTCAATTAAAAGGGTATACCAACGCCATGGGAAAGTTTCTCCAGGGTAACTTCACTTGCACCAGATCCCCCTTAGATGCAAAACAAGGGACGACTGTACTCGTACTCAGTTTCATGAACTTGAACTTTCCGTATAAGATTCACGGCTCATTGGGCATTCATTTTTGTCAAGTGTTTTTGCTTAGTAGGAATATTTTGTCAAGTGTTTTTGCTTAGTAGGAATACAGAGTGTTTTTCAAAACAAAATCCACCTATGATTATAAATGACTAGAATAACTCTTTCGAAATGCAAGTTCAATAATAATATGAGTAGAGACGAAAAAATAGTTAAGATTGACGGATAAAAAATAACCAAAAAGAGCATACCTTCAATATCTTGAATTTGTAATATAGAAACATAGAAAAATTGAAAAAGATGTTGCATATAGAATTAAAACTCTGGGTGGGTGAAATGCAAAGATGTACAATCGAAGTTACCGGTTGCACATCTTTCCATTTCATGTAACTTCGGTTGCAGTCTTTATTGGTCTTTGAAGATCACATGGAAAGATGTGCAATTGAAGCTACTGAAAATCCATGTGATCTCCAAATACCAATAAAGTTAAATGAAAAGTTCTATAGGATGGTTGAGACGACGTAATGTTGGGTGGTTAAGAATCAACATACCGAGATGAGTGAAGATGATGATGTTGTGATGAATGAGTGGCAAGACGAAGGGATAAAATTTAGAAAGAACATATTTAAAAAAACTTAGGTGTAACTCCAATAGGTGATAGGTGAGAAATCGTAAACTTAGGTGGGTTGGTAATGAACATCACAGACTCAATACAACATCTATTAGGAGATAAATCGACTCAAGTAGAAGGCTCAAGAAGGATAAAGAGTAAATGGTTGAAAGTAGTGTAAGAAGACATCAAGACGAACCTTAATAAAGCAAAATGGCGGACCCAACCCTGAATGGGGAAAAATCTAATGATGATGATAATGATGATCCTGCAATGGTTATAACTAGATAATGCATTAGTGCTTATCAAGCTCAATCCCACTTTCTTAAATGGTAGGGGAACCTCCCCCCCCCCCTCCCCCGCCGATTGCAGGCTTTAGTTCCATTTTTCAAAT
>NW_006499431.1:214610-231387 GCF_000471905.2 Amborella trichopoda
TGTTTTATCCGTCACATCTCAGGAATAATAGTATTGTAAATTCTTGGGGTGTGACAAGAAGGCAGCATAACTCCAAGGAGAAATGCTGGGTCTAATTAATCCTTTAGATATTAATCCATCAATTTCTTGTTTGCAAAATTCTAATAATTTAGTATTCATCTGTATCGGTCTAGCTTTTGTCGGTATTTGATCGCAGGAAGGAAAAATTCATCGCAGGATTACCATACTTATTTGCTGAGAAGGTCAAAAATAGATAATATTTTCGGAAGGAAATATTTGACTTTTCAGCAATTAAGTATGGTAATCCTGCGATGAATTTTTCCTTCCAGTGGTCCAATTGACTATCTTCTCGGGTTAATAATCTTGAGAAAAATACATCCTTATACCATTTATAATGTGATAGGGTTGGACATTTTAAATTGGATAGTAAATCTTTAGTTCTTGCTTCGAGGAGGCCTGTACTCCCCACAAAATGTAAAGTGATGGTATAAATAAGAGTGTTAACTGCATCACTTTCAGAATAGAGAATATCTTGTTGTTGTTCATTTTTTATTGTTCATTGTCGAGTAGTATTTAATATTTGATTTTTGGTATTTTCAGGGAGATGAAAATCTCACCAACCTCGTAACCAACCAGTAAATCCACAAACTATGGCTTTGGCTACTTCTTGGTCATGGTTTCCTACCATTTTACATGCAGATGCATACATGGTCATATGTTTCATGATGTCAAGTATCTGAAGTTCTGACATACCATCAATACACCAATTGCCTATGGTTCTTCCAGAATAGGAGGTTGTATGTGATATGAGATCTTCTTCAAATTGAATATCTACTGGAGTTGGTCTAAGATGATAAGGTATGGCTGTAGCCGGTTTCCAATTTTTTCCATAAGCTATTCTTTGAATTGCTGGACTGTTTATTTGGTTTTCTGTAAAAGCATTTTCCATGTTTTCTATTGTATGATCAAATATAACAGGTTCTTCTAATCCTAATGCTGAAATATTTGTAATAATGATGAAAATAATGTTGAAAAGAACGAGGAGTTCCAAGACTTGTAATAAATTACAAACCATTAAATAAAGTTTTTAAATGGATAAGATACTCAATACCAAATAAGAAAGATTTATTAGATAGATTAATAAATGCTTGTATATTCTCAAAATTTGATATAAAATCGGGATATTGGCAAATTCAGATAGCCGAAAGAGACAGGTATAAAACAACATTTAATGTACCTTTTGGTCAATTTGAATAGAATGTTATGCCTTTTGGACTAAAAAATGCTCCATCCGCATTCCAAAAAATAATGAACGATGTGTTTAATCCTTATATTAATTTATGATAGTTTGTATTGATGACGTATTAATCTTTTCAAAAGATATTCAACAACATTTCAAGCACATCAATATATTCTTAAATGCAGTGAAGCATGCAGGTTTGGTTGTATCTGCTAAGAAAATTAGTTTAGGTCAAACTAAAATAAGATTTATTGGTCATAACATACATCAACAAACTATTGTCCCAATAGAAAGAGCAATTCAATTTGCTAACAAGTTTCCTGATGTAATACTTAATAAAAATGAATTACAGCGATTTTTACAACTCTTGAATTACATCGTCGACTTTTATAAAAATTTAGCAATTGAAGCTAAACCTTTATATGATAGATTAAAGAAAAATCCTCCTAAATGGACTGAAGAATACACTAAGGCAGTTCAGAGGCTCAAAAACAAGGCCAGAGAATTACCTTGCTTAACTCTTTCAAATCCTGATGCATTTAAAATTATAGAATGTGATGCTTTGGAACTTGGACTAGGAGGTATACTTAAACAAAAAATAAATAATAATGAACAACTTGTGCGATATACCTCTAAGGCTTGGAATAGTAAACAACAAAACTATTCTACAATAAAAAAGCAGATATAAGCAATTGTTCATTGTGTAATTAAATTTCAAAGTGACATTCCTAATACCCAATTCTTAATTAGAACTGATTGTAAAGCAGCACGCGATGTTCTGCTTAAAGACGTTCAAAATCTTGTTTCTAAACAAATATTTGCACGATGGCAAGCCATACTCTTCTCTTTTGACTTTACTATTGAACATTTAAAATGCTCTTCTAATCACCTTCCTGACATTTTGACTTGTGAAATTTTGCAAGGGGGAGCGGGATCAGCCACTTCCTTATATTAATAGAAAAATTTATAATACAATTGATATTAATTTCAAAATATTGAAAATGACTAACTCCCTTGGACATTGTTCCATCCCCTTATGTGGGATCTCCAATATCAACTTTTCCACCACTCTCACCATCTAGTCCTATAATAAACTACCATGAATATTCAAGCCAAACTTCGTATTCCCAAACTCCGATTTTTATACAGTCACCCATCCGTAAGAAGGTATCACCTTCTGGAAAATCCCAATATGAAGAAACTATATTTCTTGCTGAAGCTGTCATAGAATATGAGCATGCTGTTCTTGACCCAAATAAAGTAGCCAGCCTATACTTGCTCAAAAATCTCAATCCCTCTAATGGGAATAAGACCCGTGAATGTTACGAGGCAGTATTACTGGAACTATGATATGTCTCTTTCGTTCATTATTTTCATAAAAATACTAATATTGTGGCATATTCCAAAATTCAAATTAGACGGATATTACCTTATAGTGAATGGAATTCTGTCCCCTTTAGAGCAAAGAAACTCCAAGCAAATGAATTTTACAATAAATTTTATCGATATTCATAATATATAGATGCTTGGCACAAAGTATTTGCTATCCAGAATAATACAAATTCTCATACATGGTTTATTCAGTTCAAAATGCCAGTTTTTGAAGTTTTTCCTGCATGGTTTAGAAACTGGTTGTCAATCTGAGGATCAGGATCTCAAATCCTGCCACAGGAAATCCAACTATCTCAGGCCAGGTTTGTGGAAAACAATGGGAAAGATCCCAATGTAGACTACCATTTATATTTCATGGCTATCTATCAGATACCATGGATATTAAATTGGAAATTTGCAATATCAAAAATTAATACTAATATTTTTGAATATATTCCTCGACTTGGAAATAATATTTCGATCAAATGATGGGATGTGTTCAAAGCTGAAAACCTCAAGCGAGACAAAATTCAGTTGAAAAGAATACTTGAGCCATCTCTACCACAATATGAAAACCCAAATAACTTCTCTGAATATATACAACAAATGAGAAAAAGAAATCCCCAAGCTACAAAGGAAGAGTTACAAAGGCAACTCTTACAAATTTTTGAAGAAGAAGCCGAAAAAGAATCCTCCTCACAACCAAAAGAAGACACTGAAGAAGATTATGACGAATTCTCTCAGAAACCTGAATAAAAGCCCGACTTTGGAAGCCCGAAGATAAGCCGACAATACAGTATTCTCCACCTCAGCAAATTGCAATAGTACCACTCGATAGCATCTGAGAACGTTTTTTGTACCAACAGTGTCCACCGACACTATAAGCCAAAATAGTCAACATCCGCCTCGTAGCTACAGTGTCCGCCGATGCTAAAAGACAAAATAATCAGCCTCCACCGACTATTCAATATTCCATCTACCCTACAGAGGGAATCCACCGAGGCCACCTATCCGACAAAAAGCATCCACCGACATCTTATGTGCTACCTACCCGACACAGAGAATCCACTGACGCTCCACTCACCAACGATTCATTCTTTAAACGCCACCTGTCAAAGAATCGAACTAGAATTCAGAATTTGAAGAAGTCCGATCTCTATATAAGAGGCAGAAGGTCGAAGTCTCAGGCATCGAAGAAATTTCCCAGAGCTCTTATACTCTCCCTCATCAGAGCTCTAGCTGATCTATTCTTCTCTCACTTCTCTCATTCTCTCTCTCCTCTCTCAGCCTGAGCAATTGTTAAAAGTTTACTTGAAATATTGTAATACTTCTCGGCTAACATCTCTCTGTATCATTCTTCTTTCTGTATTTCGTTTACCTATGCTTGACTATGTGTGATTGTAATCTTGCTTCTTTACCTACCAACTGTCCAGAAGAATGGAAGCTGTTTACCAGCTTCTGTATTTGTAATTTTTAAGTTTTAATGCTTAGTGATTTACAGTCTGTGTAATTTACAAGTTTGTAATATACAGTTTGTGTTATGCAAATAAAGTTAATCTTTACTATTAAACTATTTAATACAGTTTATACTAGTTGGATCATATTAGATATAGCCCCGTTTTTGTGTTTTAATCTTATTATTTGTCTCGATATATTATTTAGATTGCCATAGTCTAATTTTCTAATTCATGATAAATAGCAGTATAAATAGAATTTGCTAAAATATAGATCTTGGTTTGTTGTTGGTATCAGAGCCATGACCATATTCATAGTTTCTTAAAAGTTTTTTGTTCAAAGTCTATTACCAGTAGAAACTAGTATCTTATTAAATAGGAACCTAAAAAATTAACCATCCAAACGTTAGTCCGAGAGGTGAAACGTGTTGCCGCCCAATCAGTTGTCCGTTTAGGCCAGAGAGAGCCGCTAAGGACGTAGAAGACGTAAGAGGTTGACTAAAGCGTATTCATCCGTAACCTTGATGGATAATTTTATTAGGAACCTATCTAATAAAGTATTAGCACCTACTAGTAGTACTCTAAGAATAAAAAATAAAGAAGAAATCATGATTGATGATATTGAAAATCAGATCCAAAATTGGAACATACCTAAAGTCCCAGTAAAAGATATCTATAGAAAAGGCACATTTGAATTAAAATGTGGATATTCGATAAAAGCAGTCGAACAAAGTCTATCTGTTCATAGTGAACAAGAGAACTTCCAACTATTATCTGATAAATAATTCAATCACACTTTAAAAACGAATATAAATATTTACATATAGGTTTAATACAAATTGCAGTTAAGCCACTCACTAGACTAGGATTGAATAATTCTATATACTGATGCTTAAGAGATACTAGGCACAATGAATTTAATGATTCTTTATTAGGAATAGTTGAATCAAGTCTTTGTAGAGGACCTAGATATTTTAATTACTTTCCCAATTATTCTGTATTACTTAGTGATCCAAATATTCTCAAGGTTTTAACGCTTAACCTAAAGACTCAAGGGTTTGATATGAACCCAGGATCTCAGAATATAGCTTTAATATATAGAATCTATTATAAAGTAATGAATACTTTGAATCCTAATGTGATGCAAATTGATACTAAAGGAAAGACGGTATTTTTTCAAACAAATGTTGAAAAGTCCAATGCTATAATACCACAAACTCTAAATTGGTCTCAAATAGCATTACCAAAAACTTGGTCCATCCAAAATGAAAATCAGAAATATAAAACGCCTGTTCATAATAACCCAGAACAAATGATAGAATTCCCTGATGGAAGTGTCGAACTTCAGTTTGAAACTAGCAGTATTAGAAAAAACAATGACAAGAAAATTAGTATGCCAAATACTAGCTAGAAAATCTACTTCTATTATCTCTCATAGAGAAGAACCTAAAATTCAAGGACTTACTAGAACTAGAAGTAATATACATATTCCTGAATGTAAACCCATAGAATCTAGTTCCTCTGATGAACCCTTCTCAGATTTAGATCTCTATGTTTTAACTCTTCAAATATCAGATGAAGGAGATTATGAATTTCTTAGAAATGATAACATGTCTGATCAAAATACAAAAAATAAGAGAATGGTATTTAAAAGAATTTTTACAAGAATTGATAATTATAATTCATAAGAGATATAATAAATTTTTGAAAAAATAGAAACAAACAATAAGTTTCTTTGATTGGTTAATAACTTTACTTAAAGAAAAGAATGTTTGTATTCCAGACTTTGGAGTAAATACTTTAGAATCTCAATATCAAACATATCAGGTTAGTGATGGAGAAACTATTACCAGTATACACCCTCCAGAAAAGCCTATTTTAATAAAAGGAACGGCAGATTCTAAAGACATTCAAAAAACTAAAGCTGTGCCATATAAAATGGCCCCTGGAGAAAATATGGATAGAATGGAATTATTACCACATATTATAGAACAAAATAATTATACTAATCTTTATTTAAAATCAATAGGCAGACAAACATCTAGAATAGAAAATTTAATAAGTCAGCCAAATGAAAAAGTGGAAGAAAAGGAAAAATCAATCATATTTAAACCACCTCCTGAAATAAATAAAAATAGATTCACTGTAAGATTCACTGTAAGAAATAAAGACGATAATAAAGAACTTATAAATCAGTTAGTCTCAAAATTAGCCCAACTACAAATAAAAGAGAGCAAAGGAAAAGGGATAATACTTTAAGAATCAGCAGTAATGACTCTGCAAGAAGAACCAATAATTGAAAATACAATTCAAAATACAGAAAGTGCTTTTAAAGAAAGCTCACAGTCTACAGAAAATCAAAATATTGAACGAATATCGTATGGGTCAAAATGGAGACCAGTAGCTCAGGTTAAACTGTACCATACTAGACTTACACCCGTAGATATTCAATTTGAAGAAGATTTGATATCACATACTGTTTCCTATTCGGGTAGAACTATAGTCAAATGGAATATTGATGGTATGTTCGACCATCAAATACTTGATACTATGAAGCATATGACAATGTATGCATCAGCCTGTAAAATAGCAGGCAATCACGATCAAGAAGTAGCCAAAGCCACAGTCTGTGGTTTTACAGGATGGCTTCGAGGCTGGTGGGACTTTCACATGAATGAAACCGCCAAAAATTAAATCCTAAACGCCACAAGGCAATTGATTGTAAAGAATGAACAAAATCAGGATATACCATGTAGCGAAAGTGATGTTGTCAATACTTTAATATATACAATAACTCTTCATTTCGTTGGCAATACCTCATTATTAGAAGCTAGAACTGAGGATTTATTATCTAATTTAAGGTGTCATACCTTATCACATTATAAATGGTATAAAGATGTATTTTTCTCTCGACTACTAACTAGAGAAGATAGCGGTGTTGATCACTGAAAAGAGAAATTTATCGTTGGATTACCTTATCTTTTTGCGGAAAAAGTCAAAACTAGGCTCAAAAATAAAAATGGGGGAATAATACCATATTCTGCTTACACTTTAGGAGAACTTTCTGCTGAAATATGTGTAGAAGGATTAGCATTATGCACTGATCTTAAATTAAGAAAGCAATTAGACAAGCAGAAATTGACCGGAAAGAAACAACTAGGGGATTTCTGTGAACAATTTGGATATAGTATAAACACTTCTCCAAATAAAATACATAAAACTAAAAAGAAAATAGATAAAAGAAAAAAATTAAAAAAACAAAAGAAATATAAGAAAAACAAAACAGAAAAAATAAAGAAATTTTATGGTAAAGGAAAAAGAAAAATGCCAATCTGCTATAAATGTGGAAAACTAGGACATTACAAAAGTAATTGTAAAATAAAAAGAAATATAGATGCTCTTATGCTTGATGAAGATATAAAATCTAAAATATACAATATTATTTTAACGAATGAAGAAAATTCATCATCATCTAGTCAAGACTTTGATTTCTTAGTAGGAAATATAGAAGATGAGAACTTAATTTGGACATCAGAATCAAGTAGCTCAGATACAGATAGTTCTGATTCAGAAAATCTATTAAAAAATTGTTTTTGCAATACTCTTACTAAAGAAGAGAATTTGATTCTAGATATAATAGATCTTGGTTTGTTGTTTCATCTTTAAGCAGAACATCGCATGCTTTTTTACAATCAGTTCTAATTAAGAATTGGGTATTACGAATGTCACTTTGAAATTTAATTACACAATGAACAATTGCTAATATATCCTTTTTGACTGTAGAATAGTTTTGTTGTGTTCTATTCCAAGCCTTAAAGGTATATCGCACAAGTTGTTTATTATTATTTATTTTTTGTTTAAGTATACCTCCTAGTCCAAGTTCCTAAGCATCACATTCTATAATTTTAAATGCATCAGGATTTGAAAGAGTTAAGAAAGGTAATTCTATGGCCTTTCTTTTGAGCCTCTGAACTGCCTTAGTGTGTTCTTCAGTCTATTTAGGAGGATTTTCTTTAATCTATCATATAAAGGTTTAGCTTCAATTGCTAAATTTTTATAAAAGTCAGCGATGTAATTCAAGCATCCTAAAAATCATTGTAATTCATTTTTATTAAGTATTACATCAAGAAACCTATCAGCAAATTGAATTGCTCTTTCTATTAGGACAATAGTTCCTTGATGTATGTTATGACCAAGAAATCTTATTTTAGTTTGACATAAACTAATTTTCTTAGCAGATACAACCAAACCTGCATGCTTCACTGCATTTAAGAACATATTGATGTGCTTGAAATGTTGCTGGATATCTTTTGAAAAGATTAATACGTACTCAATATAAGCTATCATAAATTTAATATAAAGATTAAACACATCGTTCATTATTTTTTGGAATTCGGATGGAGCATTCTTTAGTCCAAAAGGCATAACATTCCATTCGAATTGACCAAAAGGTACATTAAATGCCGTTTTATACCTGTTTCTTTTGGCAATCTGAATTTGCCAATATCCCGATTTCATATCTAGAATCAAATTCTCTTCTTTAGTAAGAGTAATTCAAAAACAATTTTTTAATAGATTTTCTAATTCATGATAAATAGTAGCATAAATAGAATTTTCTAAAATATTGATCTTGGTTTGTTGTTGGTATCAGAGGCATGACCATATTCATAATTTCTTAAAGGTTTTTTATTCAAAGTCTATTACCAGTAGAAACTAATAGACTTTGAATAAAAAACTTTTAAGAAATTATGAATATGGTCATGGCTCTGATACCAACAACAAACCAAGATCTATTATAGATATAATAAATAAAATATCTTACCCAAATGATAAACGAGAAATAATATCTCAGTATATAGCAATAGCAAATAAAAAAATAAACCCAGTCCATTAATAAAACCATAAGAAGATTATAGCTGCTCTGAAATACTCAAAAGAATCAGTAAAAGAGAAGTTGATCAAAGAGAACCTACTATTACTGAACTAAGACAAGAGATTAGCGAAGTAAAATCAAAAGTTCAACAGCTAAAAAATAGAATTAAGATTCTTGAATTACATACAGAATTTTCAAAAAATTTATCTGAAGATGATGAATTAGAATTTGATAAATTATTAAAGGGCAAAAAGATTATGAAAGACGAATCTGAATCCTCAGGACAAAAAGAAATAGAAAGCAATATATCTTTTAATCTAATAGATAAAGTAATTACTCAAAAATGGTATATACTAGTAAAGATTAGTGTAGATAATGACTATAACTTTCAATCTTTAGCCTTAATTGATTTAGGTGCCGATTTAAATTGTATTAATAAAGGATTAGTCCCTAGTAAATATTTTGATAAAATTACTCAAATACTTAATACAGCAGATGGAAGTAGACTTATAAATTATCTAATGCAGCTGTTTGAAATAATGGATATTGCTTTAAAACACCTTTCATTATGGTAAAAGGATTAAGCCAATCAGTAATATTAAGAACACCATTTCTAAGCCGTCTGTATCTTTTGATAATAGACCATATTGGTATAGAATCAAATATAATTGGACAAGAAATTAAATTTGAATTTGTTGATAAACCAAAATTAAAAGAAATCAATAATATGAAACAGAAGATTGAAAATAAAGAAAAAATTTTATGCTCTTTAAAAATAGAAGTCAAATACAAGATAATAGAAGAGCAATTATTACTTCCAGAAAATAAACAAAAAATTGAAAATCTTCAAAGACAAATAGAAACAGAAGTTTGCAATGACTTACCCAATGCCTTCTGGGATAGGAAAAAATATATAATAAGTTTACCATATGAGGATAATTTTGATGAAAATAAGATCCCTCCTAAAGCTAGACCTATACAAATAAATGCAAAACTTTTAGATATTTGTAAAAAAGAGATAGACGAATTACTAAATAAAGGATTAATTAGAAAAAGCTCTTCTCCTTGGAGCTGTTCTGCATTCTATATAGAAAATAATGCTAAAAAAGAACGAGGAGTTCAAGACTTGTAATAAATTACAAACCATTAAATAAAGTTCTTAAATGGATAAGATACCCAATACCAAATAAGATAGATTTATTAGATAGATTAATAAATGCTTGTGTATTCTCTAAATTTGATATGAAATCGAGAAATTGGCAAATTCAGATAGCCGAAAGAGACAGGTATAAAACAACATTTAATGTTCCTTTTGGACTAAAGAATGCCCCATCCGAATTCAAAAAAATTATGAACGATGTGTTTAATCCTTATATTAAATTTATGATAGTTTATATTAATGACGTATTAATCTTTTCAGAAGATATTCAACAAAATTTCATGCACATCAATATATTCTTAAATGCAGTGAAGCAAGCAGGTTTGGTTGTATCTGCTAAGAAAATTAGTTTATGTCAAACTAAAATAAGATTTCTTGGTCATAACATACATCAAGGAACTATTGTCCCAATAGAAAGAGCAATTCAATTTGCTGACTCTTATAAAAATTTAGCAATTGAAGCTAAACATTTATATGATAGATTAAAAAAAAATCCTCCTAAATGGATTGAAGAACACACTAAGTGCTACCTACCCGACACAGAGCATCCACCGACGCTCTACTCACCAACGTTCCATTCTTTAAACGCCACCTGTCAAAGAATCACACCAGAATTCAGAATTTGAAGAAGTCCGATCTCTATATAAGAGGCAGAAGGTCGAAGTCTCAGGCATCGAAGAAATTTCCCAGAGCTCTTATACTCTCCCTTATCAGAGCTCTATCTGATCTATTCTTCTCTCACTTCTCTGATTCTCTCTCTCCTCTCTCAGCCCGAGCAATTGTTAAAAGCTTACCTGAAATACTGTAATACTTTTCGGGTAACATCTCTCTGTATCATTCTTCTCTCTGTATTTCGCTTACCTATGCTTGACTATGTGTGATTGTAATCTTGCTTCTTTACCTACCTACTGTCCAGAAGAATGGAAGCTGTTTACCAGCTTCTGTATTTGTAATCTGTAAGCTTTAATACTTGGTTATTTACAGTCTGTGTAATTTACAAGTTTGTAATATACAGTTTGTGTTATGCAAATAAAGTTAATCTTTAGTATTAAACTGTTTAATACTGTTTATACTAGTTGGATCAGATTAGATATAGCCCCGTTTTCTATTTTAATATTATTATTTATCTTGTTATATTATTTAGATTGCCATAGTATGATTTTCTAATTCGTGATAAATAGCAGTATACATAGAATTTGCTAAAATATAGAGCTTGGTTTGTTGTTGGTATCAGAGCCATGACCATATTCATAGTTTCTTAAAAGTTTTTTTATGATTGATGATATTGAAAATGAGATCCAAAATTGGAGCATACTTAAAGTCCCAGTGAAAGATATCTATAGAAAAGGCACATTTGAATTAAAATGTGGACATTCGATAAAAACAGTCAAACAAAGTCTATCTGTTCATAGTGAACAAGAGAACTTCCAACTATTATCGGATAAAATAATTCAATCACACCTGAAAAAAGAATATAAATATTTACATATAGGTTTAATACAAATTGCAGTTAAGCCACTCACAAGACTAGGATTGAATAATTCTATATTCTTTTGCTTAAGAGATACTAGGCATAATCAATTTAATGATTCTTTATTAGGAATAGTTGAATCAAGTCTTTGTAGCAGACCTATATATTTTAATTGCTTTCCCAATTATTCTGCATCACTTAGTCAAAACTATCTTTTTGCGGAAAAAAGTCAAAACTAGGCTAAAAAATAGAAATGGGGGAAGAATACCATATTCTGCTTACACTTTAAGAGAACTTTCTGCTGAAATATGTGCAAAAGGATTAACATTATGCACGGATCTTAAATTAAGAAAGCAATTAGGCAAGCAGAAAATGACCGGAAAGAAAGAACTAGGGGATTTCTATGAACAATTTGGATATAGTATAAACACTTCTCCAAATACAATACATAAAACTAAAAGGAAAATAGATAAAAGAAATAAATTAGAAAAACAAAAGAAATCTAAGAAAAACAAAACAGAAAAAAATGAAGAAATTTTATGGTACATACAATAAGGGAAAAAGAAAAGTGCCAATCTGCTATACATGTGGAAAACTAGGAAAGTAATTGCAAAATAAAAAAAAAATAGATGCTCTTATGCTTGATGAAGATATAAAATGTAAAATATACAACATTATTCATCATCATCTAGTCAAGACTCTGATTTCTTAGTAGGAAATATAGAAGATGAGAACTTAATTTGGACATCAGAATCAAGTAGCTCAAATACAGATAGTTTTGATTCAAAAAATCTATTAAAAATTTGTTTTTGCAATATTGTTACTAAAGAAGAGAATTTGATTCTAGATATAATAGATAAAATATCTGACCCAGATGATAAATGAGAAATAATATCTCAGTTTATAGCAATAGCTAAATAAAAAAATAAACCCAGTCCATTAATAAAACCATCAGAAGATTATAGCTTATCTGAAATACTCAAAAGAATCGGTAAAAGAGAAGTTGATCAAAGAGAACCTACTATTGCTGAACTAAGACAAGAGATTAGGGAAGTAAAATGAGAAGTTCAACAGCTAAAAAATAGCATTAAGATTCTTCAATTACATACAGAATTTTAAAAAAATTTATCTGAAGATGATGAATTAGAATTTGATAAATTATTAAAGGGCAAAAAGATTATCAAAGACAAATCTGAATCCTCAGGACAAAAAGAAATAGAAAGCAATAATTCTTTAAATCTAATAGATAAAGTAATTACTCAAAAATGGTTTACACTAGTAAAGATTATTATTGATAACGACTATAACTTTCAATCTTTAGCCTTAATTGATTCAGATGTAGATTTAAATTGTATTAATGAAGGATTAGTCCCTCGTAAATATTTTGATAAAACTACTCAAATACTTAATACAACAGATGGAAGTAAACTTATTATAAATTATAAATTATCTAATGCAGCTGTTTGCAATAATGGACATTACTTTAAAACACCTTTCGTTATGGTCAAAGGATTAAGCCAATAAGTAATCTTAGGAACACCATTTCTAAGCCTTCTGTATCCTTTGATAATAGACCATACTGGTATAGAATCAAATATAATTGGACAAAAAATTAATTTTGAATTTGTTGATAAACCAAAATTAAAAGAATTCAATAATATGAAACAATGGATTGAAAATAAAGAAAACATTTTATGCTCTTTAAAAATAGAAGTCAAATACAAGATAATAGAAGAACAATTATTACTTTCAGAAAATAAACAAAAAATTGAAAATCTTCGAAGACAAATAGAAACAGAAGTTTGCAATGACTTACCCAATGCCTTTTGGGATAGGAAAAAATATATAATAAGTTTACCATATGAGGATAATTTTGATGAAAATAAGATCCCTACTAAAGCTAGACCTATACAAATGAATGCAAAACTTTTAGATATTTGTAAAAAAGAGATAGACGAAATACTAAATAAAGGATTAATAAGAAAAAGGTCTTCTTTATGGAGTTGTGTTGCATTCTATGTAAAAATAATGCTGAATAAGAATGAGGAGTTCCAAGACTTGTAATAAATTACAAACCATTAAATAAAGTTCTTAAATGGATAAGATACCCAATACCAAATAAGAAAGATTTATTAGATAGATTAATAAATGCTTGTATATTCTCAAAATTTGATATGAAATCGGGATATTGGCAAATTCAGTTCGCTGAAAGAGACAGGTATAAAACAACATTTAATGTACCTTTGGTCAATTCGAATGGAATGTTATGCCTTTTGGACTAAAGAATGCTCCATCCGAATTCCGAGAAATAATGAACGATGTGTTTAATCCTTATATTAAATTTATGATAGTTTATATTGATGACGTATTAATCTTTTCAGAGGATATTCAACAACATTTCAAGCACATCAATATATTCTTAAATGCAGTGAAGCATGCAAGTTTGGTTGTATCTGCTAAGAAAATTAGTTTATGTCAAACTAAAATAAGATTTCTTGGTCATAACATATATCAAGGAACTATTGTCCCAATAGAAAGAGCAATTCAATTTGTAGACAAGTTTCCTGATTTAATACTTAATAAAATTACAGCAATTTTTAGGATGCTTGAATTACATCGCCGACTTTTATAAAAAATTAGCAATTGAAGCTAAACATTTATATGATAGATTAAAGAAAAATCCTCCTAAATGAACTAAAGAACACACTAAGGCAGTTCAGAGGCTCAAAAGCAAGGCCAGAGAATTACCTTGCTTAACTCTTTCAAATCCTGATGCATTTAAAATTATAGAATGTGATGATTCGGAACTTGGACTAGGAGGTATACTTAAACAAAAAATAAATAATAATGAACAACTTGTGCGATATACCTCTAAGGCTTGGAATAGTACACAACAAAATTATTCTACAATAAAAAAGGAGATATTAGCAATTGTTCATTGTGTAATTAAATTTCAAAGTGACATTCCTAATACCCAATTCTTAATTAGAACTGATTGTAAAGCAGCACGCGATGTTCTGCTTAAAGACGTTCAAAATCTTGTCTCTAAACAAATATTTGCATGATGGCAAGCCATACTTTCTTCTTTTGACTTTACTATTGAACATTTAAAAGGCTCTTCTAATCACCTTCTTAACTTTTTGACTCGTGAATTTTTGCAGGGGGGACCGGGATCAGCCACTTCCTTATATTAATAGAAAATTTATAATACAATTGATATTAATTTCAGAATATTGAAATGACTAGCCAAAGCAAAGGCAAAACTCCCATGGACATTGTTCCATCCCCTTCTGGGGAATCTCCAATATCAACTTTTCCACCACTCTCACCATCTAGTCCTATAATAAACTACCCTGAATATTCAAGCCAACCTTCCTATTCCCACACTCCGATTTTTATACAGTCACCCATTCCTAAGAAGGTATCACCTTCTGAAAAATCCCAATATGAAGAAACTATATTTCTTGCTGAAGCTGTCATAGAATATGAGCATGTTGTTCTTGACCCAAATAAAGTAGTCAGCCTATACTTGCTCAAAAATCTCAATCCCTCTAATGGGAATAAACTTGTGAATGGTACGAGGCAGTATTACTGGAAACAGGATCTGTCTCTTTGGTTCATTATTTTCATAAAAATACTAAGCTTGTGGCATATTCCAAAATTCAAATTAGACGGATATTACCTTGTAGTGAATGGAATTCTTACCTTTCTAGAGCAAAGAAACTCCAAGCACATGAATTTTACAATAAATTTTATCGATATTCAGAATATATAGATGCCTGGCACAAAGTATTTGCTATCCAGAATAATACAAATTCTCATACATGGTTCATTCAGTTCAAAATGCCAGTTTTTGAAGTTTTTCCTGCATGGTTTAGAAACTGGTTGTCAATCTGGGGATCAGAATCTCAAATCCTGCCAGAGGAAATCCAACTATCTCAGGCCAGGTTTGTGGAATACAATGGGAAAGATCCCAATGTAGACTACCATATATATTTCATGGCTATCTTTCAGATACCATGGATATTAAAATGGAAATTTGCAATATCAAAAAATAATACTAATAATTTTGAATATATTCTTCTACTTGGAAAGAATATTTCAATCAAATGGTGGGATGTGTTCAAAGCTGAAAACCTCAAGCCAGACAAAATTCAGTTGAAACGAATACCTGAGCCATCTCTACCACAATATGAAAACCCAAATAAGTTCTCTTTGAAAAAGAAGCCGAAAAAGAATCCTCCTCACAACCAGAAGAAGACACTGAAGAAGATTATGACGAATTCTCTCAGAAACCCGAATAAAAGCCCAACTATGGAAGCCCGAAGATAAGCCGACAATACAGTATTCTCCACCTCAACAAATTGCAATAGTATCACTCGACAGCATCTGACAACTTTTTCTGTAGCAACAGTGTCGACCGACACTATAAGCCAAATTAGTCAACATCCGCCCTGCAGCTACAGTGTCCGCCGACGCTAAAAGACAAAATAATCATCGTCCACCGACTATTCGAGATTCCATCTACCCGACAGAGTGTATCCACCGACGCCACCTACCCGACACAGAGAATCCACCGACGCTCCACTCACCAATGTTCCATTCTTTAAACACCACCTGTCAAAGAATCAAACCAGAATTCAGAATTTGAAGAAGTCCGATCTCTATATAAGAGGCAGAAGGTCGAAGTCTCAGGCATTGAAGAAATTTCCCAGAGCTCTTATAGTCTCCCTCATCAGAGCTCTATCTGATCTAATCTTCTCTCACTTCTCTCATTCTCTCTCTCCTCTCTCAGCCCGAGCAAATACTTCTCGGGTAACATCTCTCTGTATCATTCTTCTTTCTGTATTTCGTTTACCTATGCTTGATTATGTGTGATTATAATCTTGCTTCTTTACCAACCTACTTTCTAGAAGAATGGAAGCTGTTTACCAGCTTCTGTATTTGTAATCTGTAAGTTTTAATGCTTGGTGATTTACAGTCTGTGTAATTTACAAGTTTGTAATATATAGTTTGTGTTATGCAAATAAAGTTAATCTTTAGTATTGAAATTTTTAATATTGTTTATACTAGTTGGATCATATTAGATATAGCCCCGTTTTCTATTTTAATATTATTATTTTTCTTGTTATATTATTTAGATTGCCATAGTCTGATTTTCTATTTCATGATAAATAGCAATATAAATAGAATTTGCTAAAATATAGAC